>JAACJT020000002.1:20061542-20105140 GCA_009936485.2 Gymnarchus niloticus
CAACCCCGTTGTTCATCCTGACCACACAGTATACACTCACTCAACCCCGCTGTTCATCCTGACCATACGGTATACACTCACTCAACCCCGTTGTTCATCCTGACCACACAGTATACACTCACTCAACCCCGCTGTTCATCCTGACCATACGGTATACACTCACTCAACCCCGTTGTTCATCCTGACCACACAGTATGCACTCACTCAACCCTGGTATTCATGTCATCTCTACAATACAGTGGATTGCTGACTGAAACCCAGTTGATGGTTGTCACAAAGATCTAGGAACACTGAGTTTACAATATCAAAATCTGAATCAAACCAAAACCATCCCAGATAGATACAACAGGCATGCTTATGACATTTATTACTCATTCTTGATTCCCCTCCAGTGAAAATTCACCTAACGATTTGTAGAAAAGGACGGAGGAGGAGGAAACCTGGATGTTATCACACACATGATTTTCAAGTAAGTGCATTACTGCTGAATACAAGAAATGGACTGTAATGAATCCTGGAAAAGCTGGCATTATCATGTCATTAAATGAGCGATCGGTGCATTTAAAGGATTAATAAGTTTAAAATCCCTTGTTTACTTAAGTCCATAATGAGCTTTAATTTTTATACAGAGAAAAACATCATACATGTGCCAAGAGATGGGCCTGAAGAGGAAAACAGCAGCAACACATATGGTCAAGAGAAATATTTAAGTCCTCAAAAAATGTACAGGTAGTGTCTCATGAAAGAGGAGCTGGTCCTCACCATGAGGCACAGCGGCCGAAAACCAGTGGCGCGGTGGGCATCATGAATATTTAACGGCGGGGAAGCAGCGCAGAGGCTGCCATTTTTAAATGCCAGCGGCCGGAGAGATGAAAAGGCCAGCAGAACACGGCGCCGGAGGTAGAAGCTCACAGACGCGATGCCGAGTTACGCGCAAACGGCGTTCCGCCAAACAGGCTGACCTCGGCGCCAGCACAGCGTCCCTAAATTTAGCAGTCAATGCGTCCATTAGCGAGTGCCCAGCAGTGATGAGAGGTACAGGCACACAGTGGGCTGAGCGCTCTTCAGTTCCCTTACATCGCTTAACTGCCGGCCTGCTGGATCAGAGCACAGTAACTGCACACACACACACACAGAAATACAACGCACCCACCAGCACAAGCTCACCAGGGACCACAAACACTACCACACATGAAAACACACAGGAAATCTACTTGCACACAAACACCAGGTACTCATATGATAAAACCTACAGATGCCTCTGCAGATACGCCGGCCTGACCTTAAATATAATCTCTCACTGTTTCAGACGTACGCACTCAACTGCACAAAGGCGTGAGTCACAGAATGACAAAAGCACAGGTCTCAGCTCATGCTTGATGCAAACTTCATCAGTAAGAGGAATCTCGTATCTTATCCTAGGCATCCATTAGTCCAACCATCCCCTGTTACCAGAGCAGCAAATCACCTGACCCTGCTACAAAACCATCACGTTCATCATTTCCGTAGAGGATGTCTCGATCCTACCCTCGCACAAACACACAAGCGGACTGCCCTGCAGATGGTGAGGAAAAAAGAGCATGGCTGGCTAACCACAAGCCCACACCTCTGTAATTTTAAACACAGAAATGTGGGGCCCCTTGCCATCTCAGTCTTCTGAAATCAGGCACTCAGTTCCTCAGATGTCAGCTTCAGGGACCCGCCACAGATCATGTCACACTCATAGCCTCGCACTGCTAATCTTCAAAAAATGTTTCTTGGTCCATGGCAGCCGGAAGATTTGTCTATAAACCGGGCCAAGACAGATTATAAGTGGTAGAAACAAACAAAGAGAAATACAACAGCTTTTAAGAGCCCATAAACAACAGAACCGACATTTAATACTTCTGATGGGGGGGGCAGCTGGTAGATTTTTCAGAAGAGTGCAGAGGAAGAGGCTTAACCGATAGACCGGCCAGCAAACCACCAAACAACTGGGGTGGCTCCCCTCTGCCCACAGCTGCGGCTTAACAGTTATGGTCTGAAACACGGGACAAAAAAAATGCCAGAGCCACACATGTGACAGTACAGGTGTTGTGGGAGGGCGAGAACGAGACGGAAGCAGACAGCTAAAAAGAGAGACGACAAGCAAGTGACTGATGGAGGGAACATGAGACGTGAGCGAGCGAGAAAAAACAGAGCGGGAGGAAAAAAACGTGTGCGCAAAAGCAAAAGACGTCGGGGGGGGGGGCTGGCGAGCGGGACCGCGGCACGGGTGGGGGGACGATAAGAGTTAATGGGAACTCCTCCCCCAATCCCCCGCTTGTTTGCCAAGCCTGCTTGTGCTGCGAGATGAATAATTACTAGCAATCAGAGCTTCCCTTCCTCGTTTTTCAAAGCCCTGCCGGGGGGGGGGGGGGGTCTAAAAACCTCCTGTGGGGGCGGGCCCCGGGGGTTCCGGGGGGGAAAAGGGGGGGAAGGGGGGCGGGGGGGGGGGGGCGGGGGAGCGGGGGGGGGGGGGGGGGCGGGGGAGGAAAAAAGTAAAAGGGGGAGCGCACGAGGCGGAGGCGAGGGGGGGGGGCGGGGGGGGGGCAGCGATGTTGAGGTCATATTCTCTTCTTTGACAGGTCCAGTGCATCTGGTCAAGCCCTGAAAACAAAGCAGAAAGGAGGAAAGGAAGGAAACAGAAGGAACGGACAGGGAAAGAAAACAGAAAGTGGACTGAGAATACAGACCCCACAGAAAGGACACAGTAAAAGGACCAATGTCCTCAGATTTAATGACACACTTGCAACGCTAATAGGAAGCAGAAATGGCATTCATATAGTACCCAAAATGAGAAGATTTTGAAAACATCTTGAGAACATGGCTTCAGGGCGATACTGTCTACTCAGGACATTTTTGGCTCATACTTTCCACCTAATCAAGGCATATTAAAGGTATGCAAAATAGGGTCTCACCCTTCTTCAGGGTGAAATTGCAGACCAGAAATTAACACGTGACAACCAGCCAAATTCACATTTAGAACAAGTCTAGATGCCAGCCTTGTGCATGTGATGTGGATCATCTGAAAGCTGCGGTTTACACCCTCCGGTTCTCATTTGCTCACACCGCTTTATATCCAATTACCTGCCTATCTGAACAAAATGCAAAAAAAAAATGAATTCAAAAATCTCAAATTCACAGATGTTCAGATCCTTCTCTGTTGACAGTAAAATACATTCAGTTCTGCAAATACATGCATATATGTAAAGAGGGGTGTGTAGAGAGTTTCTGAGGAGCGGGTGCGGATAAGTAAAAAAAACTACACCCTGTACCATGAATTGTCAATGTGGTCAAAGAAACAAGGGGGGCAGTTAATTTGTCAGGGCACTCTAGGTGGTTCAGGCAAAAAGGGCAGGTGCACACCCACTCCACCCCCCAATTATTATTCATATGAGACATAATGAAAAGAAAAGCACACTTATATAATTCATGTGTGCCATACGCCGTACTAGTATTGGTAATGGCCTGCTTTTGGTTCACCTCAGTTAGTAATATCTTTTGTTTTAATTGTCTGGCAGTTTATCATTGATTCTGAGACTTAATTAAACCCCTTGAAACTGTAAGTTTTTTCTGGGCTGCTACTCAATTTACACATATACATGTTCACTTATGGTGCCAAGTAGATGTTACATTATCACTTAAGAAGGGTTGGTGGGGGTTCCAAGATGATCTGAGTTTACCTGCATTGATTTATTTCGCCATGGCTTTGATAGCAACCGCAGACTCCTCGTTCATAGCAGACAAAACAGTGATCTGTTCAAGGCAGAACAAGAGGAGACCATGAATGACATGCTCCTACTGCACTGAAAGTTTGCTGCTATTCAATACAAGAGTCCATCTAAGTGGTAGATGACATCATGCTTTTTTATACCACTGCCTTTCTCCAAAAAAAACAGCAATGAAATTATTTTTTCTTGCTCTTCCATTGCATTACATCATTAAGCAACCAAGCCAGACATGAAAAGCTGGATCTTTAAAAATAGTTAAATGAAGCTAAGAGCTGCAAACAAGACCCTGCAGAGATTTGACGCACACAGCTCTGGAGCAGGATGGTTTACAGGAGAAAAAGAGATGGGTGACAACTAACCAGGATCTCTTCTCCGGCATCAAACCTGCTCTCGATCTCCTTGCCCAGGTCTCCCTCGGGCATCTTCAGGTCCTCCCGCACTTCCCCACTGTCTTGGAGTAGAGACAGGTATCCATCCTGTATGCCAATCAACTAAGGAACCCACAGGGCAGGGGCACCGGAGAGATTGCAAAACAACATGAGATGACTCCCCATAATAAATACTATTATTATTACTTTGTTCTTAGCCAATGATTATCAGAAGTCAATCATCCAACCCCTAAGCCTGTAGAGGGTTGCAGTAATTATTAACAGTGATTATTAGGACTTTCAGATTACTAGACTGTGCCCTTAACTGTCAGACTGCATGCTGTCATTTGAGCAGCCTCCTGCTGAAGGCCCAGGTGGGCTACCTGGTAGTCCATCCTCTTTATGTTGGGCACATCCATGTTATGAGTGGAGGGACAGATGTCTTCATACTTCTTCCCAGAGAAAATGTCTATGCCCACCATGTGGACCTGTTGAACACAGAAAAAACACAGGCTGATTTGAAAGAGAAGGCTCAAATGGAGAACATGTGGTGTAATCCCATACATGGCCATCAGGCGATGTAAATCATGCATGTAACTTTAGTCCACAAAGCCCTACCCACCAGTACACAGTTTTGAGACAGACACTGTGTGTCTAAATATTGCAATGATATCCCTCTCATTTTCATTTTAGAACCTGGTTGGCTTTATACCTTGGCGTGTCCATGCTTGCCAGTTTTGGACGTGGACATCTCCACGATCTTGCAGGGTCGCCCCTTCAGCACGACGAAGCCGTTTTTGCGCAGAGCAGAGCACTGCATAGGGAAGGTGGCGGACGCACCAGCGTCCCCGGTCTGGAAGTCCAAATCTGCATCCGCCATTCCAGCACTGACAGACAGATATCAGTACCTTTCATTCTTGACTGGATATAAAGACTGCTATCACAAATTAGATAAATGACTTTGAAATATACAATTAACTTTCATTATCTGACTGGCAATGTCTGCACCTCAGATTAAAATCAACGTTCATGTTCTCGGACAAAGTAGGCTACATTTTATTTAAATGTTTTACATGTATTACTATTTTAACATTCTATATCGTTAAAGAACTTAACACCACTTAATTTGACTTTTAAGCTTAAATGTGTTATATCGATATCAGTTCTAAGATGTATACAATTATGTAACACTAGCAATAATTTATCGTTTGCATACAGAATTTTTTTGCGGCAACCCTGTACGAACACATCGACGAGCTATTAAAATGTTTTACAGAGAAGTTGGTCTTAATCATGAATATAAGCATGATCTTCAGCCACCCGTGAATGAATACGTAGAGAAAATGTTTGACGGGCGTAACTTTTATAGAGCAATAGGCCAGAGAAGGGAACAAGTACACGAAGTAATCCTACTATTGTTTAAGCTGGTTATATCGGTTTTATAAATACACTGTTAGACTGTAGTCTGCAGCTGGCCAACTCAAACTAATGATTTCACGTAATGTTTTATTTGTCGTTAGTTTTCTTTGTTTAATGCCCGAACTTTTCAAATGAAAAAATAAGCCGATCAGTATAATATAAGTGGGAACATTAAAAGCCAAGATACTCATTCCCGAGTCGATCTTGTAAACCAGTCCAGTGACACGAGGATGGATCGGACGGTCTAAATAAAGATACCCAATCATGGCACCTGTCAAGTGAACCAGCGAGAGACGACTGGCCGGATTTAACAGAGCCGCACACGTTTTCATGCGCTAAGGCAGAAGGGGGCGTCTTCTGCACTCCAGTCTCGTCAAAATGCGCAATAAATGGAAATCCGTGCTGGTTTCCAAGAAGATGTGTCCATGAAACACATACGTAAACGGGGAGATATTAATATTCATATCGACTGGCCTGACAAGAGAAATCAGCGGTCGTTGTGATTTCAATGCTCATAAATGTAAAATATTTTGGTGCTTTAAACTGTATTAGAGGAAAACAACCCCGCCTCCGCCTGAATCGTCTCACTAGGTAACCATTGCCCATGCTACCGAATTATGCATGAGCCTTTAATCCTCAGCATGGCACGCAAATACACAAAAAAGCCGTTCCTCTGTCGCTACGATACATGTAACAATTGGTTTTTTCTTCATCCCTGGGCGTGGGACGGAGGGGGCTTATGTATAAATGATAAAGGTAGCCTTTATTTTCCGACGAGACACGCATGTGTCTGTTCTGTTCCAGCGGACTTGTGCCGTCTCTCGTACGGCCTGGTATGTGTGTGTTACAGAACCGACCGCCCGGAACAGCAGAAGGGCTGAGGCCCAACACTGATACGAGCGAAAACGGAATCATTTCTACACCGAGCAGATCCAGAGATCTATTTGATACGTACCCCACCATACTCGAAAGCCCCGACATGAGTATCACGTCAAGCCGGACACTAACATGCGGTAAACTGATGCATTGTTCTTCATTGCATTGAAAACTACAACGACCTGCGCAGAGTAAAACGTTGAGGCTGCCTTGGAATTTTGTAATAGCCTGCTTATTTTATTCTCCCGTAGATTATTGAACTAGGTGTTATTTCCTCCAACAGTTATAATGTTTAATCAGCACCAATAGCGGTTACAGTCAAAAAGAATAATCACGACAGTTAGACGTAGCTACAAGAGAAATTATCGACAGTTAAAGAGACAAGCAGACAATCAAACGTACAGAAATGCAATCTATTCAAACTGAATCTTTGGAGAAACTGAAATATCATTATAGCAACGGCGTGTTTTAAATGGAGAAATTTATATCGGAAACCTAAAACGGCTCAAAATAAATCAACGGTGCAGGACGGGATTTGGGGGAAGGGGTGGTGGGGTGGTTCTCACGCACAATCACGCCTGGGGTCGTAGCGGTTTAACAGGCAATAAACTCACCGACTTCCGGAAGCTTCTTTATAATTCTGAGGTTGGATACTTCTGGTCCTTAGTCCTAAGTAACTATTTCAGTCCGTCTCGTCCGTGTCGCGTCTGCCGCTGTGACTCTGGTGTCTTTTCTTACTCTACTCCTGCGCTGAGTCCTCTTTCATTCCCAGACGTCAGCTTTCTCTTTCTCCTTCCCCGTGTATGCTGTTCTTCGCGGTGCTTCGGTCTGTTCGATCGCACGCACTTCGGGTGGCCACAGTCCTCAGTGTGAGCCTGAACCTCACCACGTCCCTAACACTCTCTCCCTTAAACTCACACCCTCACCAGAGTCATCCGAGGAACCACGAAATGAACCCAGACAGTTCCCTCGCAACTGCGCAGGCGCGATTCCCCATAAATTCTCAAATTATGGTCAGGAGGGGGACGCGCATAACCGGGAGCGGGCCTTTCACTGACTTCTGGAATCTCAGCGTAATTTAAGCAATTACCAGTCTTTTTGCGTGTTGTAATATCGACGTCTATTCAAAAAAGCTACGTTGTTTTACTGGTGACAGAACTATACAGGTGGTTTGTTCTGCTGACTGAAAGCATTCCTGTCTATGCAGAAATAGCAGAAGTTCTTGGGAAGGCATGCTCGACCACTTACGCCCTAATATATTCGTTTCCGTTATCTGACGGGGTAATTACTTGAGGCTTGAGCGATACGCGGCACAGGCAAGCTTTTTCAGTCTGTGGAAGCAGCTGTACAAATTTCCCAACTACAAGATGAAGGAAGACCAGACGGGATACATTGATTAAGCTTTTGAAAAGCTAATTTTCCAGTGGGCACTGAAAGACAATATTTGACCCCATTAAGATAAATAAATATAGAGACTGACAGCAGTACCGTCCAGGCACATATAATATCATACACATGATTGTTTAATAGATCGCCCGACGTTTTGGACCTGATACATTTCGAACAGATTTTAATTATCTGAAGTTGGGGGTAGCAATGGTCGGTGGCTTCTTGGAGTGGAAAGTGTAGAAAGTGTACGAAGTTGCTCCGCTTAAATATAGCCCAGTGAAAGATGACTCCGGTGACCTATGTTTGTTCAGGGCGAGGCGGCGAGGAAAGGAGCGACCCTGTAAGTCGGGGGCTGCCGGTGAACGAGACATTTTTTTTTTTTTTTGCTAGGCATGGAGAGTTGTTTTGCTGTCTTATTTGGCGTGGGACCAGAGGCGTCGTATTTGTCACTGTCGACTGCACGAGCTGAAAAGCTCTCCATGAGATTGCTGGATTGTATTTTGTGCTGCGCGAGAAAAACGAAAGGCAGCAGATTAGGACTGTCTCTGTTTTGAAAGTCTGATTTTTTAAAATAAAACACATATATAGTATATAAAATGTAATAAATAAACCGTACTGATATAAAGGAAACAAATGTTGTTATTATTATTATTATTATTATTAATAATAATAATAATAATAATAATTAGTCGCCGAATTACAATAATTATATGTGTGATACAACAAACGCCCAATTAAACGATTATTTGGCAGTATGCTTGAAAACTGGTTCGACATAAACAATCTCTGGAACGTTCTTGGTGAGTAAAAAATATGTGGGTGTAGCTGTCCGTGAGGCCCGTGATTAATTTTAACTGTCACCGCAGTGTCTTCACACATAAATAGGCTGTAGTATTCCCGGATTCAACTTCCAAAGATAACTGGTGATTTCCTGCACTTAAATTTACATAAAGTAATAAAAACTGAAAATGTTATTAATAATAAATCTTGCTGATTAAAAGTTTAGTTCATTTGACGTTAGCCTCTTGAAACTGTCCTTCGTAACAGCATCGCGCAAAAAAATACATCAACAAGAGGGTAATTCTTGGGGTAAAAGGGTAGGTGACAATTCATATACAATATACAATGAATTATACGTTTATTTAAATACTGATAATATTCCAAAGACGTCGCGTTGAAGCTTAACGTTCAAAACTGGCGAGAATTCGCGCGACAGCTCTACACCTTGCCCCCCCCGCCAATTGCGGCGCCTCGCCGGGCCAATGGGGCTTCGGGGATTGGGCGACGGCGAGCCAATGAGAATGTGGCTGAGTCAGGCCAAGCCTGATAGAAGGAAGATAAAAAGTTTGCTGCGGCCGGCTGTGAAAAACCCTGGAGGGGAAGAGGAGGAGGGGGGTGAAGTCGATTGTGCGTGAGAGGAAAATGAGCGAAGCCGAGGGGCAAGGCGCTCCACAGCCTGGAGAGCAGCCGCAGGCAGAAAGGAAAGTCATAGGTAAGGGAGCCTGCTTTAGAAGGGCAGTGTTAATAGTGTACGGGCTTGTATTGCTGTTCAAGTTTGATAAACGCCAATATGTTTATCAAACGCTTCGGCGTGATTATTTGTAGTTAGAGCCGCTGGTTCCCTGGCACTTTCACGTGTTCCATATTATACTTTGGACCCATGGTATGGTTCTACTGGCGAGGTTGAATGGTGAGGACAGAATTTGGCTGGTAGTCGTCAAAGTAAAAACTAGTTTTAGCTCTTGAATGGATGAACTGCGGCGTGTGAACGTCCCGTATTACGGCGTTCTGGCTGACTATTAGCTCACATCTGGAACTTCGTGCCTCGACAGTTTCGGTTTCACGCACGCTTATTTATTTTACGTTTTTGGTTAAAACGTACAAAGTTTATGATCAGGGAAATGCATCAACATCTTTAGTGTTGGTGCTGCTTTTGGACAGGTAGCTGTAATAAAGCTCGGCGTTGCTCTCGGCGTGTCGCCTCGCTGTTATTTGCCTGCTTTACGCATCTGTAAAGATGCCCTGTCGCTTTCGGCTTTAGTGTTTTAATGCATGGGACAAATTGCGTTGGGGGGGGGGGGGGGATGTTTTCATGTTGCCCTTTAATCTTGAACGCTCGACATTCGTCTTTCAACCGAATGAGACTGTCGGGACTTCAGATTACGCAGATCCCGCTTCAGTGGCGACTGAGTAGCAAGAAACGCACTGCTCGTTTAGTCCTGAAATGAGCATGTGTACGTTCATATTTTACCTGACCAGGTTCAGGACGAACATGGGACTTGGACCGTAGCTCAGACCGATTTAGACTCCCGTTTGAACTGGGTATTGTGGGGTGACTGGTACGGGTTAAAGATTAATAGGCAACGCACTGTACAAATACCTTCCTGGCCTTCTAGTTGATAAACGATGAGTTGATTTGCGTGATGGACAAAAATAATGCAGTTGTATTTTCGGATTACCGTGTGATTTATTGAAAGCTTAATGATCCAAGACTTGGCCCTTTTATCTTTTTAAGTGATGGTATACTTTCTGCTTATTCCTATACTCAGCTTTAAACTGTGTTGTGGTGCTGATTTGTCCTTCAGTTGTTGTGGACATCATCAGCTTCAACAGGTTTCAAACTGTCATGTGACCCACAGCAATTTGTTCTTTCAGCTACCCTAGTACAAGGCACGGTAAAATGGTTCAATGTGCGGAATGGATACGGCTTCATAAACAGGTATTTCTATGGGGGAGACATGAAGGTCATTTGTCAGTTTAACAATATGCAGTAAGTGGTTAGTTTACAAGTCTTCCTTGTACAGTACGTATAAAACATTAACAGGCAAAGCATGGCAAATTTGTGGAAGCCCCCTCAAGTTGTAACTGGCTATTTCTTGCTTTAGGAATGACACCAAAGAGGATGTGTTTGTTCACCAGGTGAGTTTGCAGGATCAGAATGTGAAAGTACTGCCTACCAAAATAAGGACGCTTTCATGTAACTTATTTTCCCTCCAGACTGCAATCAAGAAAAACAATCCAAAGAAGTTCCTCCGCAGTGTTGGCGATGGGGAGATTGTTGAGTTTGATGTTGTCCAGGCAGCAAAGGTGAGGATTCCCTCTTGCTGTTAGGGGTGTGAGTACTCCTCCTTCAGTCTAAGTGGCTTGTCCATTTTTCTGTGGTACGTGCAGGGTTCTGAGGCGGCAAATGTGACCGGTCCAGGTGGTGTCCCAGTCAAAGGCAGTCGCTATGCCCCCAACAAACGCCGGTTCCGCCGCCGTTTCTTCCCCCGTGGGCCCCGCCCAGCTCCTTCAGCTGACCAGGCAAAGGGGGATGAGGTTCCCTCAACACCCTCTCCACCCATGGGAGAAATGACAGTTACAGATAGCACTCAGCCCCAGCTCGTCCCCCGCCGGCGAAGGCCACGAAGAAGACTAGTAGACCAACCGCTGGTAAGAACGTTGGTGTCATGGCAGGTAGCAACAGTCAGACTTGTGTAATCAAAAAGCCTTAAATCCATGGCATGGTTCTGCTGTTAGGGTGATATGGTGACTCAGTCACAGCCTTTGTCTCACCTACTGGATTGAAGGTTCAGCTCTCACCTCTGTCCTGTGTGGTGTCCCTGTGTTAGGCTGCATGGTGACCCTCTGCATGCTAGTGTGGTTAGGTTGATGGGATTCTCCTAATTGTCTGATGCCTTTGTACTGTGTAAAGGATTGGCATCCTCTCCAGGGTGTACACCACCATTGGTATAGACTGCAGGCTTGCCATGACCCTGACGATGTGTTTGGAACATAGCTTGTTCTGCTCCTTGTGGGCTGCCTGTGAATTGCTATGGTTAAGATGACACTAGTAATCGCAGTGATTTGCAAAGTAGCAGGTCATAGCTGTTATACCTATGAAATGACCACCAAGTTGTGGTGACATGTAGTGGGGTTTCTATGATGCATGAATGGAATGTTAGCCTCCAACTGTAATGACCTTTTTGAGGCTGGAGAGCAGAAAGAAACGGAAGCTGTAGAAGGAGATGCTGCAATCCAACAAAGGCCTCCACCTCGGAGATTCAGGCCCCGGTTTCGCAGGTTGGCATAGCATTAATTGTTCCTCACACAGACATGGCATGCATTTGTGCTGGAGAATCTCCAACTATTGTCTTGTTACCTGGATGTGACTCTCTGCATTTCTAGACCTTTCCGGCCCCGACCGCCCCCTGGGGAACGTGTAGATGGGCAGCAGCCAGCCCCAGCCCCAGCCAAGCTGGCAGAAAATGAGCAGGCACCAGCATCTGTGCCAACTCAGGGGGCCCCAGCTCTGGAGGCACAACCAGACAGCCAAGCACAGAAACCCCGCCGACAGTTTAGTCGTCGCAGGCAGCGGGCTTCGGAGTCATCAACATCCAAGGTGATAAATGGATGGTTGTCAGCTGGCCCTTGTGCAGCTAGGGTAGACCCTTTGACTCCCAGGTGTTTTCAGTCTCAACCAATGTTCTTGGCTGCTGTCCAAATCTACCCTAAAGTTTGACCTTGTCTAACCTTTCCCCCTTAAATTTGGGGGACCTCCGCCATTTAAAAGCAAACCTTGATAGCTTGTACCCCTGTGTTCAGGATGTTGGGGACAAAGCACCTAGTGAAGAGGGTTCACCTAGCCTGACTGTGAAGCCAGCAGACCCAACATCATCTCCCAAGTCTTCACCTAGAGTGTCACCCAAGACTGTCATGCTGCCTGAGGAGGTGAGGCTAAGCTGAAGTTGGGGCCCTGCTGCTCCTGTCATTAGAGCTTTCATAGAATGCTAGTGGTGACTTTAAAGGAGGATTTGCCAATGAGGTCATGAAGTCCCTGCTGTTTAAGTGTAACCTGTTGTGGCAATCCTTTTCACACAACAAACATGTTTTGAGGAGTTGATTTGCATCATTTCACACCTTCTGTTTGGTACAAATTCCCAAGTAATTAGACATGGCCCCATCTCTCAATTGTACCCTGCCATCCCAAACAGGTTCCTGCTGCTACAACAACCTCACCCTCAGAGTGACCTTGGATGGAAGAAATGTGTGCCTAAAAAGGTGAGCACAGGTTGCACAGGTTCACACCTAAGCAACAAGCAGCTCTACCACATGAGCTGGCTAAACTGAGACCAGCTTCATGTTGCCTGCTCTATGAATGGAGACTTAATGGCTGCTTTCACTTTCTATTCTGGCTGACTGGTAAGTCACTGCTTTGTTCCAGTTGCATTTTCACCCAACTAAATCCTAGGTATTACTCAAGCATCTCAATACCAAGATGACTCATTCTGAGATGTAAAGTGCCAGCTTCTAAAACTAACTGGTCCATCTCTTCCAAACCTTTAGGTTCCAGGATGGGTTAGGTGGTGGGGATTCATCTGTCCTTTGCCTCAGCTAGCCCACTGCGTGACATCCTCTGATCCACTCAGCCATTCTGCCTGGACCCTTTACCCATGTACCTGGGTGGTGGGGTGATGTGTATATTATGGGGTGTGGAATTTAAAGCTAGATGTTACTTGCACCAATGCCCAGTCATTCCATGTTGTCCCCACTTTTCTTTAATCTACTAAATGGGCATGAGCAGCAGAGAAGCACGCTATGTTTGGCTGTTTAAGTTAAGAGGGTGGTAGGATGCTGAATTAATATCACCTACCAGGGACAAGAGTATCACACCCAGTCTGATTTGGATGTAAGCTGGGCAATTTGTCCCTTTCCCAGTTCAATTTGTTTTTCTATGCACTTTCTTTGGAGGGGATTGTATACAATGAGTCTGTCCTGTATTAAAAAAAAAAATGGAAAAGCTGCCTGTGTTCTGCAGTATTCACCCCTTGGGCTGCTGTACTGTAATTTGTCATCCTCAGTGTTGGCTTTCCTCCACCATGTGACATTCGTTGTCATGGCATGTGGCTGCTCCCCACCCAGATCTTGTACTTTAGTAACAAGCTGAGTCTAGGAGGATTCCTACAGCTCAAGTGGGGCCCATAAGGTTTAACAGCTTTACTCCCAAAAGGGCTGGGTGTGGTGTTGGTTCTTAGTCTCCATCTTAACATTCCTACACCTGTCAGGAATGAGCACTCCACTAAAGACTCCAACATGAATGAACACTAGAACTGCTTTTGAGTTCTGTGTGTATGATATTAACATTTGCTGGAAAGTTATTCTGCCAAACACTCCCCTTATTAAAAGTGGACTAAGTTTGAATTTGGCTGTTAAACTGCTTGTTTCTTGTGGGTATTTTTTTCCTCAGCATATTAGTTCCTGCTGTCCACTCCCAGGTAGTTAAAGATGCTTTTTAGATTCTGCATGCTGATGTAATGTGGTGGGATGTTCACATGGTGGGCCACGATTGTTCAAACCAGCACATGTGCAGTAAGCTGGCCTGAATGTTAACAGTACAGTGTTCTTCCATCACTAGTCTCTTTAATCATGTATAAAGAACAGCTCTACCTTTAACATTCTTTATAAATTACAGTACAGACTTTCATTTAATAATGGTTGCACTCCAGTAACAGATTTGATTATGAACTTCAAGCATGCTTGAAAGGTTTGTAATATGGTGGGCTATACAAACCCAGAGCTTATGTATACTGGCAATACCCTGAATGGTTATAATCATGCTTGATGTGGGGTTCTGCATAGAAAGGAATTGCTCATTGTAAAAATGAGTGGATTGTAGGAAGCTTTAGAAATTTGTGGTTTTACACATGTATAGTAATTGTGACGCTTTTAAAATTACTTGTGCAGACAATAATCAAAGGCAGTATCTTTTTAATCTGAGCAGTCTAAGTCTCTCAAACTTAAATGTTATGGCTTGTCGCAATTAGGTTACATCTCCAGTCAGAGCCAATCTCCTTTCTTGACAGTTTATATATTGAAGTCAGCTGAAGCTGCAAAGTATTTTTCCCTTTTGATCGTCTCCAGTGTTAATCTACAATGTGTGCTCTTCATTGCAGGTAGCCTCAATCTTTAACTATGGTATAAAGTGCAGGAATATCAAGTTCTCTAATACACGTGGTTTCACATAACATCTAAACCCACTGCTATTGTGTTTAATGCCTCCGTTGCTGTCACTGCCCACCACATCCTCATCTATCACCCAACGTCTTGTCAGGTGCCCTGGTCCAGATTCCCTCTACCAAATCCCCGATCTCCCCCTTCCCCCCCCCCCCCCGCCCTCAGTTGAGGCTGCTCTCCCCAAGATACTCCAGTTCAGTGCTGGCTTTTGCCATGTCCATGTCCAGACCCATCATGGTTGTTGCGTGGCTCTGGAAGCTAGCAGAGATCTGATCGAAGGTCTTGCCTCGTGTCTCTGGCACTTTGAAGAAGGTGAACAGTAGAAAGAAAAGGAGGAGCACTGTGAAGATCAAGAAAACATAGGGCCCAGAGAGGTTCTGTGGAGAGAGGGACAGGGATCAGCGGTTACATTTAAAGCCTATTATGGAAGAGACTATTCTCTGATCAGCCAATTCTATAGAGTAGTGTGTAGCTCAGTAGGTTATGGATTTGTACATTCCTGAGAATGTTCAAATCCTATGGCTGGCAGAGTAATGTTATCGTCACTGAATTCAAGACAGAGGCCCTTAACTCTGTTCTTGGACGCTGGCTGACCCTGCTTTCTGACCCAAAGCTTTCTTAACTTGGAAAACAAGATCTACTAAGTAAACTGTGTATTCAGTAGAACATAAAAGCCATGTTTAAAAAAAAGTAGGGACAGAAAACTGCAAACATCATTCTTGGGTTTTAAATACAAACCTACTATCCTCCCAGTATGATATTGATGTGCTGGAGCTGCAGATAAACCATGGGTCAAAGATTTCATTATCCCCCTGACTGTGCCACAACCTCTCCTGGCTCCATCCACATCCCACTCACAGCAATGTATTGGAAGCCCATGCCGATGATGAAGTTGGCAGTCCAGTTGGAGAAGCCGGCCACGGCCATGGCAGCAGGCCGGGGCCCTTGGGAGAAAAGTTCAGCCACAAAGAACCAGGGAATGGGCCCTGGGCCCACCTCAAAAAAGGCCACAAAACCAAAGATGGACAGCATGCTGACGTAGCTCATCCAGGCCACCGTCTCCTACCAGGGCCAGAAGGACGTGAGGGAAACATTACAGGGATGATGGCAAAAAGGTTCATTTAAAAACAGGATAGATGACATGGATGGGAAAGGAAGAACCCCCATGCCATTCATAAACGTCTCCATAACTGCGACAGCATCAATGGAACAGTCAGCAATGTTGGAATGACCTTGTGAACTGACTCGACAGACCACTGTCAGTACCCTGCCACCAAAAGCTGGATTACCAGGACATGAACACTCCCCCAGAGTTGCTGTTTGCCTTCTCCCTTTATATACGAAATTCAATTATATTATCTTCAGACACTCAACTGTTTTCCAGTAGCATCAATCAATTGCTATGCTTTTTAATTTTGGTGTTTTTTTAAGTTTTCATTTCCTCAGGCTAATAAATTCATATCACTAAAGTGCTTAGTCACAAGAGGTGCTCATGAAAATTCTAAATGCACATTTGATTGATCGATTGATTGGTTTGGTCAAATGAACTGACCAATAGAACGAGAGCCACTGTCATGATGATCGCACAGCCACACATGCCAGCCAATCCCAGCATGTGAAGTGTCCGCCGGCCCATCCTTTCGACCAAAAAGAGCTGTTGATTGGATGGAGAAAAGTGACAGGTCAAAGTTTATGCTTTATTCTAACATGTTGCTTATCTGTTGTTGAACTGGTACTTCTATTTTGAAAGTTTACTTCCCTCAGTAAAGACAAATTACACAATTCAAAACCTGGTCTCTTAAACAATTGTTTAGTGAAAAAACCTTGATATGGCCACCATTTCTGAAGAGTTTGCATGTTGATCTAAATCGAGTCTGGCTGTAATGTGTTGGACATGATGAATACCCACGATGCCCTACAGTAAGCAGTGCAGTATGTGGTGCCAGCGTACCGAGACCACAGTGAAAGCACAATTTACGAGCCCAGCTCCAATGGTGGCATAGATGGGACTCTGCACACCAGCCTTCTGGAAAATGCTGGTTGAGTAGTAGAATATCTGTACAACAGATGGAGAATACAAGATGGAGTGATACAGAATGAGGAGAAACACAGCAAAAGTATTAACAACAATAATTGCCTCTCGTATTAATACGTCTGGTGCCCCCAGCCGCCAAGGGTCACCCGTCACTCACCGCGTTGATGCCAGATAGCTGCTGGGAGAGCTGGAGCAGGATGGCCACGGTAATCGGCTGTCGGTAGACTGAAGACCGGAAGAGCTCAGCGATGGACACTTTCTTCTCCATATCCATCCTCCTCTTCTCCTCCTTCATCTCTGCCAGGATGTCTCCTACATCCTGCTTTCCAGTCAGGCGCCGGAGTCCTGTGAGAAAACAGAAGGTGTAGTTCCTGTGTGCAGTGGGTGTGGCCACACCACTGGTAAAGATGCTCCTCAGTATGATGCAATGGATGCTACTTATATTATATTTTAAGAAAATTACCTTAAGATTTGCAAGATATGTATTTTTTGACCTGATTGGTGGGCACATTAAGACTTAACAGATTAAATTACATCATAGCAGTCTGATGTAATTTCTGGAACTAGATTTAGAAATAATTCCTAAATGCACATTATTGCTTATTAGCGTGTTGTGTCAATGTTCAAGCACCCTGTTAAGAATGGGACTTTTGTGGTGCTTATTGTCCTATGCAGACCATCACAGTGTCCCTGGTGTCTTCAGTGTGTCGCTGTTACAATGTTCTCGCACACAGACTGTTAATTGACTTGCCCCTCACCACTTTTGGCATGGTGCTCCTGACAGCGGATAATGTACAGGTAACGGGGGCTCTCAGGACAAAATGGCAGCAGCGCCATCTGCAGGACCGTAGGTAGCACCGTCACCCCAAGAAGAACCGGCCACAGCTCACGACTGCCCAGCAGAGGCTCCAGGCCCAGGATCTGAAGGGGACCATGGGACAGAGAGAGCCAAGGTGATGGTGGGAAAGGAGAGCTGGGCAGAAACAGGCTGTGATAATTTATCTTACACTGCAAGCCTATCCATGTAACTGGTATGCACTTTAATGCAGTGAATAAGAGCATCATATGAATTCTAGATGTAAAGGTAGGAAGGAGGGATTGCCTGAAAATAAATTGTGCTTAGAACTTTCAGTGCTGAAGAAACCACTCACATAAAACCAAAAGGTTGGTAAATTAACTTATTGGTCTGAGTTTTATTAGAAGATAGATGCATCAAAATAGGATCCATACACATTTGCACTGCTGTCATTGTGGGGACTGCCTTCCATAGTAATTCAATGAATGATTGCTAACACCATTCAAAAACCTCTCAAAATACAAATAAAAATGCATAAATAAAATGGAGTCGTACCTGAGCCACAAGTATCCCAGTAACAATGGC
Organism: Gymnarchus niloticus; assembly: GCA_009936485.2. Taxonomy (NCBI): domain Eukaryota; kingdom Metazoa; phylum Chordata; class Actinopteri; order Osteoglossiformes; family Gymnarchidae; genus Gymnarchus; species Gymnarchus niloticus. The sequence continues at coordinate 20,079,756 of JAACJT020000002.1, forward strand.
CAACTGGTGCAGGGTGCCCAGAGCCCCCCGTAAGCTGGTGGGTGCTATCTCCCCCACATACATTGGCACTAAACCAGATGCCAGCCCTGAGAGGGACAGACGTGTGCAAGAAGCTAGTTTATATGTTCTGTTCGACAGCAGTTAGCACTGTGGTTCAAAACATCCTCATGTCTTTAAAGTTAAACTACTAAGAGGGCTCTCATGATTATTCCCTTAAAGTAAATATATTTTATATACTGTTATTGTTTAACAGCATTTCTTCTCTCAGTCTATGTGCCTTATTTACATAATTTAATGGAAGATACACGACAGACAATGGTTTATCTAGTACTAGACTACCAACTGATGGCTGAAACAAAAAACTTTATTCTAACATCGTCAATAGAATTCAACTCCGACACTTTCATGAACTCACCACAATATGCACCAATGACGAAACGGCCGAAAATCATCATTTCGAAAGACCGGCAGACCTTAGACATGCCCATCATGGCTCCTCCTATAAATGCCAACAAGTTGTTGATGAGCATGGCTTTCCTCCTATCAGAATGAAAAATAAAACCGCTTTAATACCCCTGAAAGGGTAGTTGAGGTGTTTGTATTATATAGTCATTGCAATGTTCAACAATAGCCATTAGTGATAAAATTAAAAATATTATCAGTAAAGAAAATTAGCAAGCCCTTAAACAAGAAGGCAGTGAGTGATTGTTCAAAATTTCACTCAGTATAGAATGCTTTTTTCGCAAGTAATGGCTCTCTTCAGCCACTAGATGGAAGGTGTGCGCTAGAAAAATTTGCGACTCAGAACCTGAATGTTTGCAAACTTGCTGTGCATTTTACACATGGAACTAGAAGTAAGCGCATATTTCCTCATTACACTAGAGAACCCGGTACTGACAGTGAGGAGGACAGCAATCATCAGAACCAAGAAACTGGCTGATAGACTGACTCAGCATGAATGGTCTGTGCTTGGATGAGACATACCCACAATGTGTCATATTACAGTACCCATTGTGGCCAGTGCCTGACTGGCCCTGATGGCAGTTTGAGGGGAGGTTTTGGATAGCAGAAGGGAGGTGGGTCAATGGGCTGTCTCACTACGGGTCCCCTTTCAGCCTGAGTACTCTAGGCTTTGCTCCAGTTCAGGTCTTAGCTCCAATTACCACAGCAAACTGAGTCAATATCTGGCCAGCTTGTTGACACACACGTACTGGTACTTTTCTGATAGCTACTGTTGCAGTTAAAGAAAACACTCTGAAGATACAAGATGGGTAACAGTTGGCATCTCTGAAGCAAAAAGGACATCATTTTGCTTTCATCATGTTTCTGTGGCATTCAGTCAAGGGTGTACCCCACCCTTGTGATCTATGCTATCTAGGATAGACTCCAGGCTCCCCCATGACCCTGACCAGGTAACGTGGTTACAAGTTGGAAGGATGGATGAATATTACTATGGCAATTATTTAAACCCAGTTCTATCAAATCAACACCTATAAAAACTTACCTCTGCACTGTTAAATGAAAGCAGGCACCGTCTTTAAATTCCCTCTGCACTTGACTTCTAAAGTGTGTGGCCAGGGTTGTCCCCACACCCTGCAAGCTAATTACCTGCCCAGCCACTCGGAGAAGAAGCCCACAAAGAATGAAGAAAGCATCCCCCCCACGGAGAAGATGGCCACAGAGAGGGACCACAGGGTGGTGAGAGTGGCATGGGGCATGGGAGCCTCATACCGGTGGATCCATGTCGCATTGTAGTCCTGCTCGATTATCTGCAGGATGGACACAGGGAGCAAGCAAAATGCAATGAAGCAGGCCAGTCAAAAGTGTGATGCATAAACACTAGAAATGCACAATGGGACATATGGGATCTTGCAGATATTCCTCTATAAAATGTGAACTCCAATCCAGGCTTTCCTTGCTCCCGTTTTACTTGAATTTGTTTGCCAATAAGAGTTTTGTATATTCAAATAATTTCTGGTAATTGCTGATTCAAATAGGATATACAGGGATCTGAGATTTATTGCTACAAGCATAGCGTGCAAAGCAGAGTACACTGCAGACTGCACGCCAGTCCATATTCGGTTATTAATACATCACAATGTTTGCCATTATTAGATGATATACTGTCATCGGTTCACATGAACAGAGGGAGATGAAGCGTGTAAAATCCCATGTGACTATGAGGGGAGTTTCCAAATATTGCAAGCACAGAGCTATCGGATGATTTACCCAGATATGAATTCCAAAATTTATAAAATCAGTCTGGGCAAGTGATGAAAACTGATCCCTGTTAAAGCAGGGGTCAAGATAAACTATATACTGTCACAAACATACGTTTACTACAAAGTGATTTAATATTTTTACCCATTTATACTGTCAGATGTTTTGTTTTCAATAGCAAGACTGCTCCTAAGACCTGAACCAACAACCATCAGGAAATGAACTTATTCTGTAACAGCAACATCATCAGGTGTCGGGTACAAATGCCAGGTTAGCAATAAAGGCCTTTTCCTCCTGTATGACACCAAAGTTCAGTGAGGGCATTTGTGCCTTTCTAAGTAGCCATCAGAATGTGACACTGTTTCTCTTCATCTGTGTCTCCATATAAACCCCGAGTAAACCTTGAGTCCCATCACAAAAATAGCCATCTTTTCCCATGACACCAGGAGCAAAGACCTCCCACCTCCGGGTGCAAACCCAGCTCTGACAAGACACCTAAGCTGGGGGGCTTGTTGGATGACAGAGGGGGTAAGTCTGCTGACACGTGGGGATTTAAGCAATGGGGTACAGGCGGTTTCCACAACCTGACTGTCAAACACGTGCTCCCTTGTGCTGACATTACTGAAATTCTCACACTGCGACAGTACTTTAATCTACAGGGTTCACTATTTTCCCTACGCCTCACACTTCCTTCCAAAGCCCAACGTAGCAAATGCTTCTGTGATGTTTGTGCCCTGTTAAATGGCCCCCTTGTAGATCTCCATGTTGTATCTGCTGTTGCATTATAAGAGGTGGATTATTAAATTCTATCTTAGTATTGTGCTGTTGACAGAAACAGCCGGTGTCTGTCAGATGTGTACAAACAACACGTGATTCACGCTCAGTGTGTGACTGGAACCTTCATTCAGAAATCATAGTTCTGTGTATGCTGATATAGATGGATCAATACTGTCATAAATCATATCATGCCCACTGGTTATTAAGGCTGATTCACTGACATGCTAATGTAAGCATACTGTTTATGCATGCATTATGGCCACATCTAGGATGTGTTGCAAGTGTTTTTTTTTCCTGACGATTCCATGCAAACACAATTTAGCCACATATTCAGAGTGGACGTCTCAGAGGAAAGCCTACCTTCTGAGGTGCATTGATCACTCCGATGTTGTACCCAAACTGAAGAGATCCCAGAACTGCAGTAAACACTGAGAGAGCAAGGGTTCCAGTCACCGTCTGTGGGGGTTGAACACAAAAAGAATAAGTGCTGTGCAAGGCTGTGCTGCTGCAGCATGCCAAACAAAGATGCAGAGATGGAGGACCGCCCTGCTAAACACTGCACATCTGGGGCAGCTCCTGTAGCACTGGTTGAAATGTGCTTACCCTCTTGAATCAGCCACAAATTTGACATCTCCCGTATTTTTGGAGCTGGCATAGTCTCTATATATACACCATATGCAGGTGTGTGTGCACATTTGAATAACCTGACTGGAAACACGCACCCTCACATTATTGAACTCACATTTTTTGAAAGTCTCAGCTTAACATGTCATGTGATCATTCATTAACTACCCATATAATGTTATCATATCAGTCAAATATGAACAGGTTGCATAATGATGAAGCATCAGTTGGCTCTTTAAGATTGATGAAGGACTTCTGAAAGCCCTGGACATCTTCTCATCTCTCTTACATGTACCTTTTTTTCCTGCAGGATGGACTGTGTCACAACAACAAAATGTTCTCATGTGCCCATGCCTGCTATATTTAAAGGTGATGGCAATGAGGAGGAATCTCTTTAAGCACTGAACAGTGTGCCTGGGGAGCAGACTTTATGTTCCCTCTTCTACTGCAGGCTGCCCACAGCTGTCTCCACTTCAACTGACATGGTTCCTGTTGTTTATGCCTGTTTATGTTTTACTTAGCGAGTACAGGAGGAATCACGCACTTCAATGAAATCAAATTTAACTTTTACATGATCTCTGAGTTCATGTAGACTAGTATGTGTTTTTTTAATGAAAGTTGTCAGTGGTGTGAGTAAAGCTATTGTGTTTTTAGCTTGAGTTCCTCTTTGAAGTTTTCAAAATTGAATTGATTGGCATTAAAACTTCACAGGCAGGTTAACTGATCAATGAGCAGGTGTGATGGCTCAGATACTTGTGAGCTGGTGGAATGGACAGGTTTGCCAGCAATATTTATTGTCTCAGCTCTGACTGGCTGACTAGATCAACTCAAACTGTCACTGGTTGGCTAAAACAACATCCACTCTTAATATTGAAAAAGGAGCCAAAAATTCCACAAACCATAACCAACTACGTAGAAAGTTCCTGCTTTTTAACTATTGCTATGAAAGAACACATCATTTTTCTCAATACTTATTGACTGAAGTACGAAAAAATCAGAAGTTCGACCAGAGCAGGTTTTTTAAGAATGAGCAACGAAGAATAAAAAGGATTAAATTTTGGCACCATTTGTACAGCTATAGTTATTGTCATTATTTTAAACAAACAAATAAAGATTCTGTAAATGCTATTAAATAGACCTAATAGCATATGTAGGTTAATTGTATCGTTATATACTGTATAGTTCTGCTTATATATGTTAGATTTATACTATGCAAATTATATGGGTATAAATGCTTTGTTGTGACACTGGTGCTGAATAAATGTCTGTAACATCTGGTCCAAATGTCACTTTACAGATTACCTGGTACAGATGTGGTCATCCATCAGAGCTGCAGCCGCCTCCAGTTGACTCACTATCAGGTTCACATATTCAATCTTGGCATTCTCTTCACTTGATTTGGCTTTTTGATGTTTCTTACCTCTTCGTTCTTTTTTATTTAGTGATTTTGATTGGTTTTGTCTGTTCTGGTTTCAGGATATGAGTTTTTGTTTTCTCTAGTTTAGCATCCTGAATCCTGACTGCTCCTCACCTGAGCCTGAGCCTGATCTCATCATTGATTCCTCATCTACTCAACACTTGAGTCCAGTCTTGCTGTCTTAGCTGCGTACCTCATGGCCAATGGCCCCAACCAATTTGGAAAAAAAAATACCTGACAGGCTGAAGACCTGAAATCAATGACACCATGTATGGGTTGCAACCAGTTGTACCACCATCACCACAACAGAGTGAATGACTGCTAGTACCCATATTTCTGCTTCCAGTAAATATGATGGGAATCATTGTATGCTGTTAACTTTGTGGAAATGATTCTTTCTCTTTGCTAATCAGCTCGATGACACTGCCAGAGTTTGGAATAGTGTATCCTTAGTAATGGTCCATGCCGCGGCGTGGCCCACTGCTGTCTGGGAGAGACAAAGTCCAGATAGATATTGACAGTTTTCTGTCTCATTTCAGGGTGGTTTTTGCCGGCCAAAATGCTAGATCTCATCTGTTTAATTTGAGGCAGGGTAGGTACTCAGATAGTCACTCCACAATTGAACTAATTGATGTAAGTTCATCAAAAAGAATAATATTAGGTGCCAGCAGAGGTCTTACTTTGTCAGGTGATTAAAGTAGACACTGTTAACTCCATCTAGTTAAGAATTCGTTACCGTATATATAGGACTATATTTAACTAAACTATTGGTGTTTCGTAGAATTGTCCTACTATATTTATTTTATAGTTAATTATACAATATAATAATTAGCAAGTAAACGTATTTTGTTTTTACTCTGATTAAAATTCACTGCCCAACCCAAAGCTTTGCCTGGACCTCTAACAGGTGCATTTCAGAAGGTAGCGCTCACGTAATAATAATAATAATAATAATAATAATAATAATAATAAACATCAGTAAGAAAACCAGAAGTGTTATAATTTGGTCCGTGGCATGCTTAGATAGTAATAAAAGTGATTTACGTTTTTATGCTTTGCATAAAAGCGTCAGTGTTACAGATTAAATGAACAATGCAACTTTCCCAAGGGTACAACAACTGAAGGTCGCTATAAGTGCATGTGTTCGTGTCTTAAGTGCTTCCAGTTGCCCATTTATTACTATTAATAATACATGTTAAATATTTAATGTATTTAATACTAGTTCATTACAATGAAAGCAGATTTCATGTTTTTAAATCACAACTGCAATTAGGATGAATGGATTTGTTCCACACATATTTTGTTACATGGCTCAATGAGTAAACAGAACATATTTTCAAGCTGACATTGACACTTCAAATGAGACAAATAAGGCCACATCGCTATTGTTCACACACATTTTGATTAGACAAGCTGAAATATATGCAAGACAGATAGTGGAGTTACCTCCCCTCCAAGCTGCTGAAAGCCAGCCGGCATGTCTCTGACAGACCGACACACTGGCTTCAGTTCTGGTCCTGTCTCGCCGTCCCTGGGGCTGACGTAAAGCGTCCAAGCAAAGTGAGTACAAGAAAACTCCAACTTCAGTGTCAGAAAGACTGTGATTGCGAATGGGAAATCGATTCAAGCGAAAACCGTACAATCAGATGTACTGCGCAAAGTAAAGGGCACGTTTGATCAGTACTGTTAACAGAAAAGGTTATATTCTCCCCATTGAAGTTTACAGAAAGCCCACTCGGTCTGAATAGAATGACACACGCATTAAACATACCCCCACCTCCGCTGATATAGTTTAAAGGAGGGAGGGAGATGGGGAGGGAGGCCGTCAGACCACCTTGTTCATTCCAGATCCTAAAACAGAGGTTGTCTCCAAGAGATGAAACGATAGCGGAATGTGCACCTCGACCTTGTCTGTCCTTGTGTGAAGGGAAGAGAATATCCTTCATACATGGAGTATAACCGATAGATCTAGTTGAACTTATTCTCAGTCCCCGTTTGCAAATGTCTGAAAGTTTGAATGAGCAAAGAATCGCTTTTGTGATTCGGAAGGATAAGACCATGTACAGGACTAAGAAGTGTTTAACACGTTTATCTGCTCAAATAACGGAGATGATTATGAATAGTTAATGAAAGATTTTTTTACCCTTAATAAATAAATACATGCTTATATGGCTAATACTAGTGAAGTTTGCAAGGTCACATCTGATGCTAGTTTGCGTATTTAGTAATTCGTGTGTGTGTGTGTGTGTGTGTGTGTGTGTGCGTTTACATGTTTAATCCTGACACCTTTGAAAATAAAACGTCAGAGATATTTTGAACTGCTTTCAAACTGGTAGCTATACTGCTGAACCTGTCTAAATCGCTCACAGGCAGATCTAAATCTGTTTTGGTTAGAAAGTGCAAATCTAAATATGAGTAATGCAGCTCACTTTGCCTTAAACCCCTAGCTGAATCTAATAAATAATGTTTGCTGGTTTTAACCTAAATTGTCCTTTAGCAGAATGTAATGTATGCTGGTGCTGGGTTTCTACAAGCTGAACCAATGAAACTGAAATAACCTCCTTTGTGGAATGGAACCCTACAGAGGTGTGAGAGGAGTGATTCAGGCTGACCACTGATGTCTGCCCCTTTAAAGCCATGACTTGACATTTTTGGACAGCATGGGCTAGATAGGGCCCATGCAGGTGGCCATTGTCTGTCTTTCTAGGTAGTAGTAAATCCCTGGCTATTTCAGGATGCATGCCAAAGAGGTCAGCCACCCAGACAGGCTGCCAGAGCTGACCCCCCCGTGTTCTACATGAGAATGCCACTCCAGTGCAACAGGTGGTCCTTGGTTGTGGAATATACCACTTCAGTCATTTAACAAGGGTGAAAGTAACCACGTGGGCAGGGGGGTGGAGTGGGAGGGCTCTTAATGTGTTATTAATAGAAAGATTGTTGAAGGTTCCATTGGCACAGAATAGAATATGTCAAAAATGTAATGGAAAGGAAAGGCCACCCTGCCAATCTCAATCCCAGCCAGTGCTTGCCCCCACCAATCTTGTTGCCATCCCAGCACCCCCGAACCCACTGATCTATGACACTAATTGAGAAAGAGGGTCTGAACCTGACACCAGCGGCCAGAACCATGCTAGAGTCATGTGTAGCTCATGCTAAATAGAGGGAAACCCAATCCACATTGAACAGGCCAAGCTGGACCTGGAGCCCCTGGTTTTAAGAAGCTGCAGTCAGAAGCTAGGTAACGTTACACATCATCAGATAGGACAAGCCCTCCCACTCACATACAATTGTATGTGAAAGAGGTCTTATTATCGTTCTCCCTAATCTATTGTTAGTGTATTTATTGAAAAGATGAGCAATATATTCATTATATACAGTACTCATAAATAGAATACAACCCATGATGTAATCACGGTGTGAAAAATGAAAATAACCTCCTGCAATGATTTACTAATTAGCATAATTAATAATATGCTCCATGATTTATGAAGTTGTTCTTTAAAGAAAAGTTTTTGACCGTGTGAGTGCTGTTTTTTTCAAATGTGGTTATACAGGATCAGCGCGGGGTTGTAATGTTGCACACACACACATACACACGCGCGCGCGCGCGCACACACACACGTATGATCACCGCCGCTGTGTTCGCCCGTTCAGCTGTCAGTGGAACCCGAAGCGCCTCAAGAAAAATCACAGGTGTCTGGGTGGCAGTGATATTCCATATGACATTTACACATCCCCATGCGAACGTCCTAATGTACGCGTGAGTCGCGCGGGATACAGTTGCAAAGTGGGAACGGGTTAGGAGAAGAGCATATTCTCAGTCAGCAGTAAATCTTCGTCTTTTAATTGTGTTTTGGACAACGCGACGTGTCTACAGATATTTTATCCTCTCTGTTGGACGTGGCTGCAAGTTTGCATTTATTAATAAATTTTTTGACCATTTTCAGACTGCTTCCTTTCGAGGAGGATTGGAAACTGATGTTAAATTTAGTTATATATTGATGCCATTTTTGGAAAATTGACGTAGTCTAGGCTGCCCTCTTCTGGTACTAAAAAATATAGCTTGAAAATTCCTGTGTTACGTTGCAACCTCGGCCCTTTCGATTTAAGACCTACAGGTCACGGTAAATTCATTTACTGGAGTGATGACTGCATTCGCTTCAATTTTATACATGGCAGAATGCAACAACCAGAACTCGACCCTTCGAGATTGAGAGTTATAGAATAACTTTTTTCAATTGAAGTTTATCAATGTTTTCAGATACTGTAATCTAAAGTGACCTATGATTTTCCATTGATTACACTCATATAGCTGATTTGCTACCAGAGAAATCTTGGTTAAATGCCTTGCTCAAAGTGGCAACAACACAACTTCTCTGACGTCTTGAACCAGCAGACTTCAGAATGGATGTGTCCTCAGTCGCTGTGCTACCTGTTGCAAATTAAATTTTCCTGTGAGCCGCTATCTTTAGAAATTGATATTTTAATATAACATATATAGATTTCTCCTGAGGAAATGGACTACCTTGTACATACATTGTGTGTCTACATTCTCCCATCACACCCGTTATTTTTTAAATATGGCTGAAACTTATGGTATTATAACAGGTGAACAATTTTGTGCAAGAACAGGCCACTTGGAAAATAGTACAGTGCTCCAAAAAACAAACAATGGATATGCATAGTAAATTTTACCAGAAAAGAGGAAATACGTTTTAGATGAATGAACGGCTGCAACCATGCTGCATGTGTGGGTGTGTGCAAAGAGGATGACGTTTAAATTCAAAACACTGTCCCACAGCAACACGTCTCTGATTGGCTGTAACTGATGTCAACCGTTAATGTTTCTTTCATGTATGACACTGACTCATAGCCACTCGTGAGTTCTTATGGTCTCATTCCCTTTTCATTTTGGAGTAAAACAACACTAAATCAAGGAGCCAAAGCTGTTTTGCCCAAAGGCAAAAACAACGTTAAAGATTAACATGAGCCAACAGTTTTTAATTCTACACAGAGAGCTGATTTGGTGTTTGTACCACAAACAGGTAAGGCTTGCAGAAATGTCCCATGTTTTTATTGTGCTCTGCTTCTCTCTCTCAAACCCTTCCTCCATCAGAGTATATCTTTGACCCATTGAATATTTTTGTTTTGCACATGGAAATTGCAAGAGAGCTTGATGATTGTCTTTAGCTTAATATGCTTGGATCAACCCCCAGTGACCAGGAAGAGAGTCAACTGTTTAAACACATATGATGTCATTGCTGGACATCTCAGTCACTGTCTTGAAGGCACAAGAGAGGGAGAAAAAACTGTACCTAACCTACTGTTAATAAGGCATAAGAATATACATGAAAGACAAATAGCCTATTGTCTCCCCTGCATTGGATCATTTCCGAGAGGGATGGGTGTGTGTTTTAGCGTGTGTGTGTTTGTGTGTGTGTATAAGATGCATGTTAGGTCTAATAAACATCAATGAAATTGCATGAATAAAAAGATTTAGGCACTCAGGAACATACATGAAAGATAGACAGAAACTGAAATAAGGAAAAGCATAAGAGACAACAGAATGATGAAGAAAGTACTGGACAACTGTGACAGGACAGAGGTGGGAGTGGTCAGCTGGTGGTCAGTGTAAGAGGGATGTGACTTGTACTGACAAGCAGAGAAGCGGGGGCGGAGCTGCACTGTGAAGGCTTACTGAGCTGGTGCAAAGAGGAAGAGAGCGAGTGAGAGAGTGTGGGAGTTACGCAGCAGTAGATGAAAATGAAATCATTCAGTACTACGTGATGCTGCCTTGAGTAATGGAAAAATGGATAAAATTGACTGGAGATACAGGATTTCAGAATACAGCAGAACGAGTGGCAAAGGAGAAGCTGTAATCATCGTGGATTAAGAAATTTTCTTTAGCTGTGTGACATTTGGCAAATGAAACCAGCTGGCAGTACAGACATGACAGTGACTATACAGGAATCGAAAGGACCAAGTTGACTGTTTTCTCTTGATTGCTGGTTTGTAATATTTTTTGTCGTTTCAATTTTCATGGAAAAGGCGACCTTTTGAAAGTTTCCATTGAAAGAAAAATGTATTTGTTTGTTGACTAAGATATGGTGTCTCATGCTTCCTGGTTTATATCTCTCGCATTTACTCCCTGTGAGTGGCTGATGCTGTGCTAACCTCAGTCATTGTTAATCAGATATGAGGAATCATATCGTTACAAAAAGACACACTTAACCTCAGTAAACTCCCAGATTTTTTACTGGTATCATTCATGTGATGAGACTTGTGTGATGTGTTTTGGATAGTTTCTCCTGACGTTTGTACCTCTTATTTGGCAGTTGCCCTCACTACCTCCCCTTCCAATGAATGACTACCTCCCCTTCCGGTTTTATTTAACCTAAATACTAGAGCAATCGGCCCCCTTTTCTACACTTCCAACACTAGTCATGGAATCGAAGGCGATCCCTTCAACTTCATTCTATCCGTTGAATTTTGATGCAAACTTGGGGGAATTCTGTGATATACCAGACCTCAGCCCTCACAGGTGGGTGACTCCATTTTAGAAATACGTGTCTTGCTCTGCTAAGCACTATTTTGGTTTCCTGTTCAGCTTATATTAAAACTGTGTTTTACACGCAACTATATTTCATTTCGGCCCTTTTTCATTACATTTCCCGGGTCCCATAAATTTGATTTCATCACATAACGAACTTAGGAACTTTTGCAGTCCTAAGTAGTGAATCAGGAGAGGCTGCATTTTGAAGTTAAGAAGTCCAGAACTATGGCAAAGTTTGTCATCACAAAACACCTAATCGCGTTGATTTCTTAATGTTTTTATTTTATGCTCCGATTTTTCCCGTGTTTTTCGTTTGAAGGGCAGAAAAAAGACATGTGCACAGTTGTAACAATGAGGGCGCCATTTTGTAAAGCTGGATAAAAAGGCCTCCCTGAGAAACAGGGCTTAACTTTGTATTTAAATAAAAAAAACTCACATATATGTACATTTTTGATGCTTTTATTGTCATTTTTAAATGTAAAAATGATTTACCGTTTCTTTGGATAATGAAATTTACCAACAGCTATCTACACCAAAAACAAGAATTAAAACTGACAATGCAGTATTTAAATAACTTTTCAGATAATTGTTTTTATTGGACATTTTGGCACATTTTTAATTTTAGGGGTAAAGCAGAGGAGTGTAGTGTGTACCGGAAAGGACCTCTGGGATATTAAATGCAGACAGCATTACAAATTTCCACAACCATGTTGATTTAACATACATCTTCATTAATCTACACATGCTACAGTCCATTATGTTATAAATGATTCCGGGCACCCTATGGCTACGACACAAATACCTGTTGAATTTATAGCTTCTTTATTTTCCCGCCTTTCACATCAGTTTGCTTAGCTGTACCACCAACTTGAACTGCAAAAAAAGTGAAATGACTATAGGCTACTGTAACTAAATTTAAAAATATTTACTGGAGATCACTGTAGTTGAATTTACACAAAGCCAAAAATGCATTTCAAAATATTTAATATATTATCTATATTTGCAAAACGGTTTCTTTGCCTTATGTTTGACCTCCCATGCGCTTATTAACATTAACTAAACTCTCAGCATATATCAAAACAATCCATTTTTAAAAAATGCATTTCTTTGAATATATGATTTCTAAAATATTACTGAACAAAATAATTCTATAGTTTTCAATGTATTATTCAGATAAAATGTAAAATGAAACATTTCCATTGATATTGCCTTTACAGGAAAATATTAGCTACAGCATTATATAGATGCATTACTGTAAATGTCATTTTTATCTCTGGTATTATGGAATGTCACATATCTGGAATATAGAATACCTTAATGGTTAGTTACATGTATTACAGTTTTACTAAATGGTACTGTAGTATTTAGAGAAATTTTCCGTAATACTTGAATGCTTTACCAAATATCGATTTTGTAGTTGTTTGTTTCAGCTGCATGCACGTTTTCTCTGTTTTCATCTCCTCAGTCTTTCAGTCTATTTCAGCATGGCCATGTAAATTACACACATCCACAACTGTTACCCTCAGATCAACTAGCAACTTAATTTTGCAGATTTATGTGATCTTTTATACATATAATGATGTCTATTTTTATCTCTGAACTCTTTTTTTGTTTTTATCAAGTTCATTTTTAAGTATACAGATAGCATTTTATAAGACAGACAGACAGACCTAAAGCTATCTTCTAGTATATAGTATATCCTTACTGTACGTGTTGTGATTGATACTGTAATGTTTTAGCAACATTATCGGTTTATAATACAGATTAAGGTAATTTTGAACATTCAGAATACTGTATATATATATACAATTCACATTAGTTTTGCCCTGTGTCTCTACTCAGGCCTTTCAAAATTAAGACTCTTTACATTAGCATGCCGAAGCCTTTCAAGGTCGGAAATTAGCATTTTCTGTCATGTATTACAATAGTCAGATATTGTGATAGAACCACAGCCCAAGTCAAAAGAACTATATAAAACAGTCAATATGGGAGTGTACTATGACTGTGTGTATCCTGCAAGTCACTAATTGTGGTTTTATGTAGGAAATGTGTTCCTCTGTTGTGGGAAGGGGAAAACTGCCTAAGGGGCAGAGCATTTTCACAATGAATAAGGAAAACTAGAAAGAAATATTTGAAAACACACAATGATAATAAAACACAACTATCCTCGTAGTAAAGCAATATTGATACACAACTGCTGGATGCTTGTAGTAAATTAATAATTTTATCCTAAGTACTCCCCACATACATTTGTTCATATACGTGCTTAATCGTTAAATGGTTTCATTTTTCTTGTACAGAAACTTGGTTTCTGTATCTCTAAGTTAAACACAGTCTTGCTGTTGTCTTTGTGCATTTTTTTAACTACGCACGCATACTTGTGTTGACCACAAGCGCAGCGAGCGAATGTTCCGGAGCTGCGCAGCTCCGTTCTACGCGCCCTTTTGTTCGAAAGCGACCGCGTGTGTATTCCGGTTTCTGGTTGGTGTTGACGTGCGTCACGTGACGTCGTTACCTTTGAACCTCGTTTGGCGCGCCCGCGGATTTCTTTCCAAAATTCGGTGCGGTGACAACGGTCCAAACGCGCAAGAAAATAAATAAATAAACATACAAGTAAAATACGAATTGTGTCGTTTGGATCGGTATAGTCAAAATAAAGTAAACCACATACAACATTGTGCTGCTCATACGGAAAGGTAAAGTCCAAAAAAGTAGTTCTGTGTATTTCACTATTCATGTAAGTTGTCTACATATGCGTAACTGTTACATTAGTAGCCAGTACTGGCGTTAACCGCTTGTGAAGGTATTTACAAATCATTCATCCTTTTCAGTTAGAATATTTTTGAATGTTTTTTTTACCAAATTAAAATGACTTAATATACTAATTACAGTGATTACAAAGAAACGCGCACGTATGACACGCATGGACGTGCCAACGTGCCACTAGGCAAACTAGTGTAGAATTACTGATTATTGTATTAATATTATTCAGGCAGAAATCTGGACCTCCTTCTAAGTCAGAATTTACCAACATGGTAAAAAACACTACATTTTATTCAGAACACGGCCCTACGCAAAGTTTTTAGAAGAGTGTTTTTTAACCTTGTGGGTAAAGTCCAGGAGATGTGTAAGGAAAATATGCAATTACAGTGGTAGGTACTGTAGAAAACAAGACCTCCTAAGTGATCCAGAACCAATTTACTCAGGTGGGTTATCGTGTGCCTCGAGTCACTTGTTGCCCCATTTGTGATCGGTTGTTTCGGGTGAGGGAGCATAGACTGGTCCTGTGGGATTCAGTATAAACCTGACCACAGTAAGATAGGCAGTCAAAACCCTAGGTAAACTACTAGAAGTAAGATATGTACCAGTGGTTTCCTGGAAAACCGAGTGTTTTGAACGATGTACTCGTATATTTGCAAGGAGGCTTCTCTTTAATTCTTGGAAATTACTCCTCATTTTAATCGAGGTGGATGTTAGGTTAGATTTGTATATGTTAATGAAGGTACAATGTTAACTAAAGCGGTTTGTTTCCTTTTTGAAGATGATGATTGTACTTGCACTGTACGATTTGAACCCTCAGTCTTTCTTTATTGTGTTATTGGTTCTAAGTCCAGGTCCTTCGTTAATAAACCAAGAGCTGGATTTAAAAATACAGATTATAAATTATCCTAATCACCCTCTTAAAGGGAAAGTCTGGTGAAAATTTTAATTTGAGATGATCTTGTACCATTGTTTTTGTGACTGTTGGTAAAATTAGCCTGTTACAAATGCAAAACAGCTACATTTCTACACTAAACATGCAGTGGATAATCAACCAGAAGTGTGAATTTATTTTTCTTTTAACAAATTATCCCTTTAACAAAGTGGTTTAGTTTAAGATTAAGTTAAGTCTGTGTTTTAGAAACCAGCCCAAATGTGGCTGCTCTGCCTGTTCTTGCATTTCTGACTGGCCGTCTGTCGCTGTCCTGTTCTTTAGCTCTGAGATGACTGAGCAGGATGCAGAAGCCCCACTGCTGAGCCAGGAATCCTTTCTGCAGCTGTGGGACATGATGTATGTTTTCATCACTAGGGCCGGAATGTGTGGAGTCTTGTTCTGTTTTGAATATGGGGCCCTATGTTGGTGAGGTAGTATCAGTTTGCCACTAGGGGGCATCTTTTTGCCAATGAAATGTAAAAATGTTGAATTTGCACTGAGATGCCTCTATTGATTCAAGCGTAGGGGGCAGTTTATGTCATTCTTGCAGGGATTGGAAATGGTGAATGGGTCTTGCCAATAGGGGGCACTTTGACGCTTGTTAGACCCAGCTATGGCAAGTCAGTGCTGAGGTGCTACTCTTAAGCTGCATTGGCCTTGAAGCTGCTGAATGACACACTTCTGTAGCAGCATGCCCTGATTTCAGTGAGTTATAATGATGTTTTTTTTTTTTCCTTGAGGTCTTTTCACTGGGTGTTTTTTAGTGATGGGGCAAATGAGGCTTCAAAACCTCAAATTTTGAAGCCTCATGTAGTACCAGCACTAATTGGTAGTTCAGGATGCTCCCAGTCACCATGGGTTTTGGAGCCTCATTTGTCCCATCATTAGTGTTTTTTCTTCTTCATCCATTCCACAGCTCTTTGCCCCCACTTGATGATCCCTCTGCTCCCAATTGGAATGGCGAAAACGTGAGTCAAACAAACGTTTTGTTTACAGTGAGAAAGCCTTTGCTCTTCTTACGTTTGCTCTTCTTACGGCCCTTGTACATGACAGTAAACTAAACTGCTCATAAACAGTAACTCAGTGCTGAGGTGACAGCATGCCCTTCACTCTGCAATGGTGCTCTCTTAGTTCAAGTGTGCCTGATGACATTTTGTGTGCTTTGATAAAAAGCCATTTGGGTTGGGCTTTTTTATTTGTTGATCAGTAGTAGGTGGATGTCAATCAATCCTCCTGCATTTGTTGTCTCTTCACTGATAATTCAGTGACACTAAATCAGCTTAAGAATGCAGCAGCATGTCTTCTGTAGGATAACACTCAAAGCAGCCCAATCCCATAGGGCCTGCTCCCCTCTGGCATCCTAGCCCCAGTGGAAGATGTGCAGTGTCCAGAGCCCAGCGGGTTGCCTGCAGAGGGCACCACCTCTCTGCTTTCCACTGTTGACTACCCAGGAGAGATGAGCTTCCGGCTCTGCTTCCCAGTGTCGGGTATGGCCAAATCAGTTATGTCCACGGTGAGTCCTGGACTGGTGCCCTTTGTTGCCATTTAAATAAATGACATCCATAGTCCTTTCCAGTTTTGCATTTGGCACTTGTAGCAGATGATAGATTTTTGCACTCTGTAAAAGAATATATATTTCTGTGTGTGTGTGTGTGTGTGTGTGTGTGTGTGTGTGTGTGTGTGTGTGTGTGTATTATATAATTTCACAAAGAAATCTCATTGTTTTGTGTTTTGGCACAAGATTATTTGTAGTTGTCTGTCTGAGTAACTAATTGTAAATCTGATTTGAGAATAAACATCTGGGTGTCTAGTGTCTAAGAATGAAACATTATCTATGATTATCGTTCCATGAGATTCTGTCCAATGCTCCCTCCCCTCCTCTCCCCAACCAGTACTCTCCAGTCTTAAACAAGCTCTTCTGCCAGCTGGCCAAGCCATGCCCTGTGCAGATCCAGGTCGATCACCCCCCTCCTCATGGCGCCGTCCTGCGGGCAACCGCTGTCTACAAGAGCCTGGAGCACAGGGCCCAGGTGGTGCGTCGATGCCCCCACCATGAACAAACCAATGATAACAATGATGGTGAGAGCCCTGGTCCTAGAGAGCATTTGGGTTCTGGTGGAAATTGAACTCTGACTAATAGCCTTTCTTGTTCTACCAGGCTCTGCCCCCCGCAGTCACCTGATCCGTGCGGGAAGTTGCTTGCAAGCTTGTTATGTGGCGAACAATAACATCCAGAGTGTCGTGGTTCCGTATGAGCCACCACAGGTATAACCCCGCTCCATCGTGCTTAGCATGTTAGCAGAGCATTGAGTAATCAAGCTGACCGGTATCCCTGTGGTGTATGTACAGCCGGGCTCCGAGAGCAGTACAGTGCTCTACAGCTACATGTGCAACAGCAGCTGCCAGGGTGGAATGAACCGACGACCCATCCTCACTATCATCACCCTGGAGACGCTGGAGTGAGTGTGGCCTCGTGTCCCTGTGCCCTTGCACCCATTTCAGTTCCTCTGCTTCTCGTGATTTCCTCCTGCAAAGTCGGCTTCCAAATAAACATTGTTGTCACCATTTGTTATCTGTCCCCATTTTCATCCATCTCTCTCAAAGTGGGCAGCTGCTGGGTCGTCGTTGTTTCGAGGTGCGAGTGTGTGCCTGTCCTGGCCGGGACAGGAAGATGGAGGAGGACAAATTCAGGAAGCTGAGTGAGAACTCTGAGACCAAGACCCCTCGTGGGACCAAACGCAGTAAGGGGACAGTGGGCCCATTTGCTTTGGCATGTCGAGGCGCCGTGGGTTGACTTAGATTTCTTCCTTGTACTGCTGGTAGGTATCAAAGAGGTGTCCCAGCCAGCCCCCCAGGACAAGGCCAACAAGATGAAGTCTAGTGGTGACGAGGAGATGTTCTCGCTGCAGGTTAGCTGAAGAACAAGTGCATGAAATACACATATGTACTAGGGGTGTAACGGTACAGTTTTCCCACGGTTCTGTATGTATCATGGTTTTTGGACCAAGGTAATGGTACGGTTTAGGTATCTTCATATTTAAGAAGAAAAAAACACATCACCCTTTAATTAAACAATGAAGTCTATTTTTATTTTGACTGTCTATTTTACACTTTATTAATAAAGTTTAACATCAAGTGAACTACCTGTCTAAGCATTCTGTGTTCTGTCTAAGCTTTGACAACCTGGAAGTAATTTGCCTTCTCTATTTTATTTAAACAGGCTACATACTTGTATAGGCAGTATTAAATGTAAAAATAACAAAGTGCAAAATTAAGTTGGTACCGTAATAAGTTTGTTTACTGTCTTTTTTTTTTTTTCCCCTCATCATCATATTGCACATTGAATCCAAAATGTTCCCACACCACGGGTTTGAAAGACGGTGGGACCTCTTCACATTAGCTTCTCTCTGTCTCCCTACTAGCACTCGCCATTGTCACGTTGGAGCAAAGAGAATATTTGTTTTAGTTTAGCCTCTCTTCTCTAGCTCATTTTTGCATACGAAGCACTGATAGCCAGGAGGTGGGTAATTTACGGCATCTACTGTCGTATAGTGACATTTAAATTCTAGCCCTTGAAAATAAGACAACCCCAGTTTTTTTAGATGTATTTTTTTGGGAAAAAACACCATCTTATATTTGCGCCAATACATATAGGAAAATGACAGGCACATCATAATACTGCGGTTCACGTGTGCGTACCGATTAGTTCAATAATATACGGAATACTGTTACACCCCTAGTATATACGTGTGCTTGTAGCATTACACATGGACAGTGATGCCGTATCTTGTCTCATACTGTCACCCTGTTTTTGTGTGTGTGCACCTGTGTCCATACTGCTCTGACTGTGGACCCCCAGGTACGTGGCAAGGAGCGTTATGAAATACTGAAGAAAATCAACGATGCCTTGGATCTGTTGGATGTGGTGCCCCAAGCTGACAAGCACAAGTACTTGGAGAAAGTGTGAGTTTCACACTCGCCTCTGAGGTCTGGTGACGTCCTCCAGGTTCTTTACCCACGTCTCGATGACCTCGCCTGCGTCTCCTTCACAGAGCCGGCCAAGAGCCGAGAGAGCAGGAGCGTCAAGAGCCAGAGCCGAAGAGGGGGAAAAGACTCCTTGTGAAGGAGAAGAGCAGCTCTGCTGGTGGATCATGAGTGCCTGTAAAAAGGCAGCTGCTACAAACAGCCCAAATACGGCTTTTTCTTTGATACTGTCTTTGTCCTCGACTTTTGACCCAAATGTCCAAACCTTTACCTGCTGGTCCGGGCAGGTGTTTCAGTCCTCCCAGGCTGCAGGGTGTGCTGGGCAAATGTACAGCATCACTCTGAAAGCATTACTCTGTTTTTCATTCCGAGCATTATTGTCCTATATGAAAATGCATGGCTAGTCTTTGTGCTTTGCAAAAGCTTGCTAGTCTTGAATCAGAATGTAATTCAGGTTAGACGTGCTGTATAAAATCAGGTTAGCTTCAGCCAAGTGCGTGTTACTGTGTTTTATGCATGGTTTTTTAAGGTAATCCTTGGAATAAATGCCGCTTGAAAGCTGTCATAGCCACCCAGAGACCTACAAGACTTCGTGTTTATGAACTACCTGGGAATGGCTTTCCTTCTCTCATTTCTTTTTCTGTTTATTGTTTTCACCATTTCTTGGGCTGTAACATATTTTTCCTAATTATGTTCATAACATGCAAGTGACTTTTTTGATATTCTTTTATACATAGAAATAAAGGCAAATTGTAATGATTGACTTGTCCAGATTTTATGTGCCTTGGTTATAAGCGACTTTTTGTTTTTAGTATTAGTTTTAGGCAAAGCTCTGCACTGCAAAATGCTAACATTGTCAGCTTGCACCATATGGCTGTAAGTGTGTGGACCCCGATTCATTTATAGAATTGGCTAATTAAGATACACCTGTGTCAGCAATGAGTGTATAATTAAGCATTTAACCATGTCATCTCCAGCTACGCAGACAGTGGAACTGGTTATACTCAAAAGGTTAATGATTTTTAGTGCCATCATTAGATGTCACCTTTCTAACAAATCTCAAGTCTCTGCCCTGGTCAACTGCAAGTGCCATGATAGTGATGTGGAAATGTCTAGAAGCCCCAAGAGTTCTGCTGTGAAGTGGTAGTCTACAAACAGAAAGGGACCTGATCACTCAACATCAATACCCAGCCCCACTAATGCAGTTATGGCTGAATGGCACACACAGTGCAGGCACTTAGAGCATTTTGCTTAAGCCAAGTGCACATTTTCAGAACACAGGAACAAATGTTGAATTGTGTGAACACTGGGTGTAGAGAGTGTTAAATACCACAGAATATTTTGCTGAATGGTATGTTTACTCACTTGTCATTGCTAGAAAACATCATATTTGCTTTCATAAGCCAGATGAATCTTTTTATAGTGCAGGAAGTGAAGCAAGACCAGCATGTAAATCCTGTGATGGGAACTGCTGATAGAAATAAAAAGTTCTTTGTTCTTCCATGTATGAAATGGGGACAGGGCTCAGATAGAATCGCTGCATATTAGGTTGACCTTTTTTAGCCAAGCCCTTTATTTAAGTCAGGCTACTAATGTAGTTTACATTTATTTGTGGTAGTGTGAGGTGTTTTATTTACAGTGTCTTTAAGTTATTTCTCACTGGTAGAGGACAGCTGGGGTGTGTTGATCTTGTCCTTGCTTCTGTCAGCCTGTCTCCACTTTCACTCTGTAGATTATATCGTGAGCTAAGGGTCAGGATCAACTCCAACACCAGTCAGCAGCGTTGTACATAAGATGCTCTCTCCACAAGACACTGGAAACTTAGAAGTGTCACGGAAGTGAAAGAAGATACTATTGCAAGTACTGATCATGACACCATGAGTGATTTAAATCCTTACCCCATCCCTTTTCAATAGGTATTGATATACAGATCAATTCCCCATGGCTTTAATTTCAGTCACAAACAAGAACTAATCATTCTCACACATCTCTCTTAAAAGTTTAAGCACCATTCTGAGACCTGAAAGTGCTAACTAAATCCAGTCACGAGTCACCTATAAGTGCTGTTCCACAGGATTTCTGTAACCATTGCCTCTACTTCCCATGGCCAGTGAAGCTGGTGTTTTCATTTTGTGTTTAGAGACTTTTGTTGAAGAGCGTTGCGTTGATGCTGTTCAGTACATGCTGTTTCATTGTTTTGCATACCGCAAGCCATGCAAATCACCAGTAGCAAAGCCATGGAAGGTTCTTGAATGGTGTACTATATGAAGCAGTGCAGAAATTATTTTATAGCTCTGTTTTTGTATATCATGTAATACACTACATATAATTAGGACAGCTGGAATCGCCATATTTACTTAGTGTATGATGGTGAGAGTTACACGTATGCCTCCTCAAGAGGAACTGGTATACCATTCAGTATGTACCGTGCCCTTGTGTCATATGTTGTCTTAGGTTGCTTAGGATAAGCAGTTGGGAGATGGGTGAATATTTACATGGGCAGTAATACAACCGTGGGGGTGTGGTCCTCCCTATGCAAATAGATCGAAAGACTTGTACCCATGAAAACGGTACCGTGTGTTTTCGTACAAATAACTGGAAGCTGTTTACTCCAATAGCGGCAGGTGCGTTGAAGCAAATTTAATAAAATTTCTTTTCCTGTAGCTGTAAAGAAGCAGCCAGCCGAGACAGAAAGCAATGCGTGGAAAGACTCGTCTCTTCGGACCAAGTAAATAATTATATTAATCATTTACGTCTTACGGGTTATTATTATTATTATTATTATTATTTTAATTTTGCCTCTATGACTGTTATACCAAAATCATTTAATGGGTGTCGATGTCTGGTAGCCGGTTAGATTTCTTAGTTTTGGCTCTGGGGCTGGGGGGACCAGCGTGGTGATCCTCTTACATAGAGTATATAGTTTTTTACGTAGGTAAACAATTTTCTTAATTTCGTTAATGCGTGGGCAAAGTATTCAAATATTGTATTCAGTCGGGAAATAATGCTGAAATAACTAAATTATGTGTAATAACTGTAAACCGGTGGAAACTGCTTTTTTTGGGGCAATCTCATATGGTTTTTAAAATTTGTCTGAAACTGCTAAACAAATAATATCGATCCATTGATGCTTATCCAACATACGGTCGCAGTGCAAATTGCCACTCATTTGATAAACTAACTACTAATTTAATAAATATTAGATGTGATTAACCGGTACAATATCGATACAGGCATGTTATTTCTACCTCAGAAATATTTTTGAGGAACCTGTCATCTTTAATCGATGTTACATGTGTGCCAGATCGTTTGATAATAGTTCACAATGATGCAAAACCAAACATTTTTACGGACGATTAATTTCATTTATTTTTTTTTTAAGTTTTCGTGCCTATTATGCAGCATGACTGTTTTCAGATAATCGAAATGCAAATGCTAATCATTTGGCCTGTCGTACATTATAACACACACTGCATCATACATGGCACACTTTTACATGGGTAAACCTAATTGTTGATACAAACAGAAATATGGTGAAAATTAAGTTATTTTATCTGAGCTATCTAAAATTAAACTAATGAAATCAAACCCATTACAAATTAGAAAAGAAAATCTCTGTTCTATGAGTACATGGTTGGGAAATTAATTAGTTACGTGTTGTACATATCCTTGTGATTTTATACTGGGTAAGTCAACGGATACGAGATGGACGGATTTCTTCATGTAATTACTTATGACCGCTTATTTTTGTGTCTGTCTGCTCCATATTCAAATCAGCATTATTGCTATAAACAAGAATGTCGCTGCCAAAACTATTGCTTTATGTCTGCACAAATTGACAAGGAGAAAAATTTAAATTTTTAATGATATGGTTTGTAATACAAAACTAACGATAATATTATTTTGGCGCTGATCATAATTAGTCAAACTATATGTAAGCTTTGGCAAAGCAAAGTCTTTACAGAATGTGTGTGGGCACGTGAATATGATATAAAAGGATCTGCCTTACCTTCTAATGCTGACAAAATGGATTATTACTATCGCAACTCAGAATTTATTCTCTCTGTTAATTTTGATCTTTTCATTACCAAATCTGTGGTAATAAAATTGTACTTTTAACGAGGGTTTCTCTTGGTTAAGATTTTTTACGTCAAATTGTAACATGTTTATTTTGATTGCAGCATATCTCTAGTTCAGCCGAATCAGCTAATATGTATGAGTTTTTCATTTTGGTGTAAGTTTTATTATGTATATATATGTGACCGTGTGTTCATCTGTTTGGAGTACAGATGAGTACTATAAATAAGTACTGATACTCCAGGATGTCAAAGCTATATGGCAGAATAAATATGAACAAAACATAAAGAGAACATGTAGCCCCCCCACCCCAGTTTGAGCTGGGGGTTAAATTCTGCAAACCACTTCAACCCCAGAGCACTGTGCCACCAGTTTCTCAGTTTTCAGTCTGTCTGTCTTCACACAGAGACTTCTGTGCATGAGCCCAGGATGTACAAAATAGGACTTCTGCTTCTTATGGGTGAGTCCATGTTCATCTCAGGTTTATTTGGTTATGATTGTAAAAATGGAGTCATAATTTTAACAAAAGGTTGTACAGAGAATTGTCAAAAAGTAGAACTGACTGAGGTGTTGTTTCCACATAACAGATATGGACAACAGTATATTGGATTTATTTATCTCCAGTAGGCTGAACTTACATGACTCTTCCTCCCTGTCACTTGTTAAACTATAGTATGTCTCTCCCTGTCCTGAACCCTGAGCCATGTTGTACCCAATGGTGAGCTTCTTTGTCAGTCTGTGCACTTCTTTTCCAGTGTATACGGGCTGCTGGGCAGAACAGCAGTACTACCCGCACAGCAATGCATCCACCTGGGATAATGCCAGGCAACACTGCCAGCTCTGCTACAAGGAGCTGGTAAGCGTGACTGCTGAAAGCATTCCGGTCCTTGCCAGCAACCTGACTGCATCCTACTGGGTCGGTCTTCGCAAGAACCTGAGCACAGAGATGTACTGGTCCCAGTGGTCCAACGGTGATCCTGTGACATTTCAAAACTGGTACCCGGGGCGACCTGAACCTTCAAAGTCGACCCAGCTACCCCAAACCAATGCGACAGATTTTCCACTGGCATTTAACAACAGCATCTGTCACACTAAGATAGAAGATTATCTGTGTAGAAATACAAGCACCAGCACATGGCTTTATGTTTTCAACGAAGAGATACAGCCAGAAATCAATCACACCTCAGAGCAGGTGGAGGTTGTTGAGGACACCTGTGTGTCCTTGTTGCCCTTTGGGATGTGGATGGATCTCAATTGCTCTGAGCTATTACCCTATATCTGTTATGAAGGTAAGGGATATACATTTGTTTCATTTAATATTAACTAGGAAAAGAAGGGCTGGACCTTGTTTGGCTAATCAATGCCTCATAAAGTGAACTAAGTTCACACTTGAAGTGAGATGGTGGTGAAGATTTAAAAAATGCATGAAATGACTGGGGTGCTTCAAGGAGAGGTTTAAGATGCAAAGTTATATTTGGGGCTTAAGCTCCACTACTCCAACCCTACTGTCACCTATGGCCAATGACAAATCAGCCACACCCAACATACCGTTGTTCCTCATCACCTAAATATTGAACTCACTTGTTGGTAATCAGGCTGTCTTGGAATTACTTCAAGTCCCCCTTCCTCACTTTCATGTAGTGAGTGTTTGTCTGGCACCCTGCTGACCGGATTACCTGAGTAAGACTGTGTTTTGTTTCTGACCCTGTTTTGGTTTTCTGGCTTTTTCAATTCTGGTTTTGGTTGCTTTCTCTGTGCTTTGCCTTCCTGTATTTTGAACCTGCTTTGCTTGGACTTTGGACTCTGGCTTTGGATTCGTTTGCCCTGTTTCCTGAATGTCCTGTATACCCAGCTACTGCCTCTTTCCTGAATGTCCTGTATACCCACCTACTGCCTCTTTCCTGAATGTCCTGTACACCCACCTACGGCCTCTTTCCTGAATGTCCTGTATACCCACCTACGGCCTCTTTCCTGAATGTCCTGTACACCCACCTACTGCCTCTTTCCTGAATGTCCTGTACACCCACCTACTGCCTCTT
>JAACJT020000002.1:20106847-20130908 GCA_009936485.2 Gymnarchus niloticus
GGCATCCTCAGGCCAGGTTGTGATGGACCGCGTGAGAGTTGGAGCAGATTTTCGGAGAGGGGTGTATGCAGGAATCAGCAGCAGTGACATGTGGTCGGACTGAGCCAGGTGCGGAAGTTGTTTAGCTCTGTAGCCCAGCTTGATGTTTGAGTAGACCTTATCTAGCGTGTTAGCTCCTCTGGTAGCGCACTTTACCTGCTGGTGGAGTTTGGGGAGCACTGTTTTTAAGTCCACGTGATTAAAGTCCCCCGCGATAATGAATGCCGCGTCAGGATACCGGCTCTGTTGGCTACTGATGCTGCTGTGTAATTCTTTCAGAGCTGAGGTGGCGTTAGCAGCTGGTGGTATGTAAACAACAGTGATCATCACCACGTTTTCTCTTATTTTCTAACTCATTTTTTTCACATTACGGTTCAAATCTCTGTCTGTCCTTTCACCTTCACCATCTCTCCCAAATATCCGTCAACAGATCACTTCTATGGCAATGTCATGTTCTCTAATGTGACTCAGAGCAGCTCATCTCTGAGCTGGACAGCTGGACCTGGAAATATTGAGAACTACAGGGTGGAAATCAGCGGTGATTCCAACTGGACCTATAACACAACATCTCTGACTATCGATGTTAACAGCCTCACGCCAGGCACTCTCTACAAAGTCCAGGTCTTCCCTATAAAATGTATGAGAGACCTGAATCCACAAAACGTTTCTTTCTACACCAGTGAGTAACCCTCCTCCTCAAGGGGGAACTGAAATGTGCAGTTTTCATGATGTTTCAGATTTAAGCCGGCCATATACTTCAAATGAAACGGACAAAAAGATGTTTACCTGACGTGCAGCACACCATTTGCTGAAAAAAAAACAAAAAACATGGTGGACATTGCAGTGAACACTGAGTCTTGTGCAGGCAGGCAATCAGAACTTCAGATTACACTGGTTCGTTTGGATGAGACTACCCACTTTCTAAAACTGGTCAAAATATGCTACATAGGTAGTTGTGCAACCCAATGAAAGTGTTGTTTCCAAAATGAATAATCAGGGGCGAGAGCTAGGTGAGCTCGTTTATGGAAATCCAAGTTTATATATGACAGGTCGTGGTAAGTCTTTAAAGACGTACAAATCACCAGCAATTCATTTGAAGTGTTTTTTTATTGTTGTGTCCAGATCTTTTTATTGCTTCCCATGCTGGCCAGGTCTGCATTGTAAAATAGATGTTGAATCTCAATGGAACAAACTTGGTTAAGTACAGGTTTAATAATAACAAAATTTCATGGCAAGAAGTTGTTACAAAACCTGGAGTGAAAGACCCCAAATCATGAAAATTCACCCTTCTTTTGATAGGGTGATTTACATAACATATTTTTAAGTATGTCACTATTTATCTGAGACAATGTGCTCAGCTGTGTTTTGACTTTGGCTGGTTCAGACGTCTTTTTAAGTATACGGCCGATTTAAAGGATGCTAGTGCTCATGGTGATGCTATATGTTTTTTCCTCTGCCAGAACCTGATCCAGTTTGTAATCTAACTGCTGTAGAAGTTGAAACAACCTCTGTCAATCTCTCCTGGAGTAGTCCAATAGGTGGCCATGACTTCTACTCTGTGGAAGTCGTTAACGCCCCCAACCTCACCTACAGAGCAATTGCAGAGAGCTTTAGGATTGGTGACCTCCTGCCTGGCGGGCTTTATAGATTTCGAGTTTATTCTGAAGTAAAGGACCGATCCATTGTGGGGGACCCAAAGATGATTTCATCCTACACCAGTAAGTGAAGTCTATTAAGACCTTTAATAGTTTATATTATAATAGTATCAGTCAAAAATATGTTGATTTGCACTTTCTCTACCTTAAATCTGGTCTAACTGCTTCATTCCAGGACCCAGTAAAGTGACAAACCTACAGAAGGTTGCTTTCACCGACTCAATCAACCTGGTGTGGGATAGACCAGAAGGGAATTGCTCAGGCTTTCGAGTGTGTGTTGCTGTGGTGGGCTCCAATCAGAGCTGCAACATCTCTACCACCAGTGAGAATAACATAACGTTCAAGAACCTTATACCTGGCACTAATTATGAGCTGAGTGTGGTTTCCCTGGTGCTGAATTCATCATTGGAAGGAGAGCCAGTTAAAATTACTACGTTCACCAGTAAGTTGCATCAGGCTCTACAATTGTGTGTTGATAAAATGCTTTTATTTGCCATTTGTACAAATAGAGGTGCAGAGGAATGTGGTTTTGCCATATCCCATTTTACTCTCCACAAGACATACACACACACACACACACACACACACACACACACACACACACACACACACACACACACACACACACACACACACAAATGAGAGTGGTGCTTGGGATCAAAGTGCAGGTTTAGCCATTTATTCAGCAACCCTGGAGTAGTTTTTTTGGGGTTCAGGGCCTTGATCAAGGACCCACAGGTGATGTGATCTCTCTACCAGCCACAGGATTCAAACTGGTCACTTTCTAGACACAGGCACAGACTGCTAACCCACAGATGATTCTACATGAATGCAACACCCTTCTTCTTATAGGATGCCAACCTGCTCATGTCTTGTAACTATGACTACATAAGATGCTGCCAGTGTTAGTATGAATAATGAACAGACAGGGTAATATAAAAAGAGGCAATAGACAAAATGAGAAGTGAGCAGAACGTAGAATCGTCAACATAGTTTCTTTAATTAAGGACATGCACTAAATAACATAGGCATCTACGTGTTAACAAGATGGTTATACACACTGAGAAATACCAAAATCTTCAGATGTCAGCTGAAGGAGGTATTGACAAAGACATAAGATTGACAGACGTGCACCATAATGAGACTGACATCGATGTCCATGAGAATAAAGGATTCTCTTCCCACCTGTTACCTGCAGCTCCAAGCCGTGTGGCCAGTCTGATACTGACCAGAACTCAAAATTCCCTCAATGCCAGCTGGAACCTTTCAGAAGGAAATGCTGACTCCTACAAGATCGAATTAGTCAACACCAGCATATGCCGATACTTTGAGACTAACCTGACGGAACACTATTTTCCTAACCTCATGTCAGCTGTAAATTATACAGTGACGGTATATGCACAGGTTGGGAATGGGAATGAGAAGTCCTGCGGTCAGCCGTTGTCCTGCTCAAAGGTTACACGTAAGTAAATGCTAACACTTGTCTTCATTGATCAAACCAACTTCAGAATAGCTTCACTTGTCCCTTTGTTTTTTTTTTGACATAAAAGAGAAACACCCAGCCTAAGACAAGACCTTATATAACACACTGATAATTGAAAAAAGTCTAACTCTCTGACTGATCACTTTTACAATAGAAATTGGCTTGACCTCTTAAGAATAAACTTCATACAGCAGTGTTCACTGGATTGCCACGAGTCTGCAGTCTATGCTGGAAAGAGCCATCAGTTTTCCATAACCACTTACCCAAGGCGGTGTTGTGGGAAGCCAGTAGGCAATCCCAGAAAACACAGGACACATTCAGGGTGGTATGCCAGTCATTTGCATGGCAAATCCTGGGTGGTGTGCCAGTCCATCACAGGACACAGATGTACAATCACACACTATGGGAAATTTAAAATTACTATTTCACCTAAACTGTGTCTCAAGATGAAAACCAGAGAAAATCTATAGAAAGGAAGGGAGAACACAAACTCTACACATTGAGCTGAAGAGCAGGAATCAGACCCACAACTCTGGAGGCATGAGTGCTACCCACTGAGTCACCATGCCACTAGAAAGTTAGAGGATAGATGAAAATCACTTTGACAATAAAATGTCACTTTGAAGATTGCAACTTTAAATGTTTACAAGCTAGCTGACAGTACAGTATACCTTCAAAAAGCAACCAAATGAAAAATACGTCTGTCTTCTATGGTTGCATAACAACCACTGGTTAAACATGCAGCATAAATTCACAGTAGACCCCGGCTTCTCTCTTCCCCAGGGCCTGTCAAACCTGGAAAGCCCGAAGTTATCTTTGTCAATGAGAGCTTTGTCAATTTAACATGGGACGTCCCTCCTGAGCTGAACCAAAATACGACAGAATACTTTGTGACATACAACAGCTCGTTCTGGAACGTAAATGAAACTCAAAGTGTACCAAACAACAAAATTAGTGTCCCTAGACTGCATTCAGGAACCAGATACAGTTTCTCCATTCAGACTGCGACTAATACGGACTTTAGTGAACCCGTTTTTATTGATGTCACCACAGGTAAAGTTTATTTATAGTGTTAATTATGTTTCTCTGACATTAGTTTTTCGGCCTGCATCGTACACACAACAAAAATAAGCTAGATTGAGAGAATGGGACTGTACATTTACATTATTATATTTGTTGAATTTTTTGCTACAATTATTCCAGTTGAATATTTACCACATAGTCAATCCCACATATTTTTCCTGAATAATATAAAAGTAACCTAAATATGTATAGCGATCAGCTGTCAACTGGGCATGTCACTGTCAAGGTCGTCTTTCTGTATTATTAAAAAAAAAAATTATGGCAACAAGTATGATAATTGCTGTATACATCCCCCACTATTTACTTGATTTAAAAATGTCCCACAATCGCGTTTTTCCAGACATTTGAAGTAAAGTATTCTGAATCGTCATAATATGTGTGGGAAGTTCGTTGCATTTCACTTTGGTCATATCTCCACCAGTGCCAAAAAAGAAAGTCCTGAGCATCATGATGCAGTGTTCATCGAACACTTCCCTCTTCTGTGAAGAACAATCTGCCAAAAATGTTACCTTCATACAGGTCAGGTTCTTACCTGATTCTGTCACTTCATCTTTAGCCTCCCTGTAAACTCATTACCCACCATTTCCCTCATTTTCTGTGCTGTTTCATTCTATAACTCTTACTGTAGCAGTCTTGCCTGTGGTTTATTTATTTATTTAACACATAAGTCACATACAAGTATGAAAGCATACTGCATGTGGTAGGTTTTTCAAGAGTCTATTGGCAGAATAATAATTCAAAACACATTACTTTGGTATTGGTGCTTGTATTATATTACACATTTATTCTGTTATCTCAGAAAGGACACATATGGTTAACACAGATGACTAGCAACAAGTAACCAAGTATCCATATGTTTCAATTTAAAGCTATTGTAGGTCTATGTAATTGAAGTCTTATGTATGTACACAGTGTTATAAATGAGCTTGTAATATGACTTACAAACTGGTTAATGGTATTTCTAGCTCGGTTGTTTTAATGTGACCCTTTTTATCTTTTTATATTCATGTCTAAAATAATTTTTATTGCTGTCTAGTTAAAGAAATGAGACTGACCTGCTTAGATAAAGGGTTAATGGTCTTTGAAAATATGTCTGCAGTTTCAGGCTATCATCAGAGAACAGCTTCAGACCCTAGTGGTGTGGAATCTAACTTGGAACGAAAGGACACTAAAGTGACGTCAGCCTTGCAAACATCAGCAAGTAATCGTCTGCCATCAATTCTGTGACACTTAATGTTAGGTTAAACCAACTCAGAAAATGCCTTGCGAAAACATTTAATCACACTGGCTGTTATGCTGCACACAGAGACCTCAGATAAGTTTATTAAAAGTAAGAAACAGTGGAAGCACACAATACAAATAATTATTTCTTTACACAAGTATTTCCTATTTTTTGTATAGGAAGTATGTTAAGCCTTTGGCCCACAGACTCTGATAAACTTGCTTCCATTTCCTTTCTCAATTTCCTCAGGCAAAGATATGACTCTGTCCATGGCTCCACTATATCTGAACCACTCCTGCAGCAGAATATGTGATTATATCGCATCTGCGATCATTGTTTAATTTTTTGATCGCACATTATGACACGCTGTTATGAAACATGGTAGCTGATGAACTAGCAGCATGGAAATGGCTTGCTGTTAGATATACGCCATAATTCCACGACTATGCATTAAAGGAACACTCCTTAACTGTGATTTGATTTATTTTCTTATGCATGCTCTCTGGTACTTATCTGAGTTGATGTATTGCCATGTTATTTTCATATCTGTCACATTGCTTGCTCATATATATTTATTGCAAAAATGCATTTGCCTTTTGCATGTTTGGTAATAAAGATCAGAGTACAATTAAAAATTTGTTTTCTGCATTTAGTTATTATTTTATCTACATATATATTTAGTGAATTGATTGGTGTGATGTAGAGGGTATTCCTACTCTGATTGCTGGCACATAATCAAAGCGTGTTAAATGTGAAGGCAAGCAAGACTGCGAAGCAGAGTACTTGCTACGTTTTTGTTAGGGGCGGGAGGGTGGGATCCTCAGGACTGATGGTGCATTTACGTGATAGACAGAAGGTCAAACTTGCCATAGGTGGGTGATCCTGTTACCTGGGAAGGTGGTACTGCGCCACATCGTCCCCTGGCCCTGCACACCTGACAGACTGCGTTGTGGGGTTGCCTGAGGATGGATGACCTATTAGGTGGGGCCAGTGTAGCATTGTTTTGGCAGGACCCATGGTGCTCTGCAGGTCTGGCACAGCGCCAGTGTACATGGTGTGAATGTCTGCTGTAAATAAGCATGTTAGAGTTATACACCTGTGCTGGCCGGTATGTAAAGGTGTTGTGCTGTGCAGTGTCTCCTTTGTAAGTGTCATCATTTACCCAACCTAAGTGTAGTGTTATTATCCGTGAGTCAGCTGATGCAGGGAATTACCGTTCAAAGTTGCTGGTTGGAGTCTTTGTTGCTTTGTTGATGTTAAATCCATCTCAGATTAATTACAAACGGTGACACGCTCAGCTGGCGCAATATTTATTACCGAAACAGCAGCTAACAATAGTTGCTAAATTGAAAAAAATACATGTCAACCTATCTGTATTGAACATAGCGAGATGTGTGAAGGAAAACCTGTATTTTTTGTGAAAATAGTGAAACTACTTTATGTAAAGTAGTATAAAGTCTCTTGAATTTGTAGGTATTTCTGGGACTGCTGAAACAGACTTAAATGGGATATAAAATTTTCTTTTTAGCTTCTCTTACAATCCCTATTTGCTCCTCTCATCTTTGATATTACAAATGGAACGTGCTCCTGGGTCTCCACATCCATTCAAAAAACCAGTGTCATGGCTTAAATTGGTACAAATGGCCTCATGAGTGTTGATAATCAACAGCAATAGATCTTTCAGGCCAGCTTTGGTATGCACTATGCTGAAGAACAGCAGGGTGGCACTGAGGTCTGTGCTTTTATGAATAACTTCCAGTTTGTGCACCTGCTGTAACAGTAGTGGACCCATTTTTCCCCAGGAAGCACTTATGCTAACAGTTGAGTTTGTCAACAGAAGTGAGAGTGAGACTCCAAGATCCAGGCTTTGGAGGAGCAGCTCCATCGGCAGAGAGTAATGACTGTTCAGGAGGAGCAGGTGGGGGTTGGTGCTGAGGCTGTGCTCTCCCTAGTTGTGTAGAAGCCCCGTGAGACCAGCGTGGTGCAGTATCTTTGTCCTGGCCTGCAGTGCCCCCTGCTGGGATACTTGCACAGAGGCTTCCATTCACATGCCTACACTAGTGCTCGTATCACTTTCCTGCAAGGTAGTACTGAGGCTGTTCTAGTGTACAGTGTGTAATTTGAACCTGGAGTGGATGAAGAGGCTCTGGGTAAAGAGGTCCCATAGGAGTGTGTTACTCCTGTGGTCTGTATCTGGAGGTCTACTGGAACCTTAACCAACACTGAGACTAAAGAACTGATCTGTATATTTCCCCTAAATGCCATAAATGTAGTGTAAAGTTGTATATTTGTTGAAAAAAAAAAATTTGTGTGTGGTTTGTACCAAGTTACTAAAACATCCTGAAATTATATCCTTTTTTAAAATTCTCTATATGCTGATTCAGTAATTCAAACTACATCCACCAAACCGACTCAGTCAAGCAGCTGAATCAAAAGCTTGTTAGTTTTGTTCAGATGGGAATCTCAAAGCCGCTGCCTATCTGTCGAACAGACACTGCTATGAAGTAGACATGATTACGATCAACAAACACTTAAAGAGATTAATGAATTGGCAATCATAGCATAAGAAAAACACATGTGCTTGTTGGTGTAGTTTGAAAACTGAGCAGAGAAAGTAGCACAGTAAAAGAACATGGACAGAGAAACCAGGAACAGCTCAGGAAGCACGCGTTACAGCAGTGCTCAACAAGAGGAGCGTTGAGACACGACTCAAGAGAAGCACCCAGGTACAAGAGACTACGAGGACGACACCTGGGGGGGGGGGGTACCACATGGAAAGACACGAACAGGGAAAAGAGTAAAATAGACACATGACAGGATATAGAGACAGACCAGGACACTGGGTAGAACTCCAGAAGGACAGACCAGAAGTACAGGGAGACTACAGGGAACCAGGGCGGGACAAGAAGCACAGGCACAGGGTTCCAGGGGAACACAGGCACAATGGGACCCAGAACAGGTGAAGGATTGTCCATCCGTAGGCATTGCATACCCATAGTCTGGGTTGACTCTGGGCTCCACAGACTGGGTCACTCTCAGATACCCACTGGCATATAGTAATACCAGCCAAGGGAGCTGAGGGAGCAGATTGCTAGATCAGAGCACCAAGACACCAAAAGGCAGTATGACTGGGCAGGACCCACCAGACACCCTCCAGAACAAGACTGACAAGACAACTAGGCTGACTTCAGGAAATAGGCTAGGGAAACCAGGCATCCATGTGCTTAATGAGGCAATAGGCAACAGGCGTGCAATGAGGGAATCAGGATCACCATGGCAACCAGGTGAAGCACAAGGACAGCAGGCAGTAGGGAGAGGAGCCAAGGAATGAGGGAGAGAGGGAACAACAGACATGTCTATTACATTGGGAATGTGGTGATATGAAGACATTAGATGAATCTGTTTTATTGTTGAACCATGATGATGAGGAGAAGCAGAGGTGTCCACAGTGGCATGGTGGCCAATGTTGTACTTGTACACTTATGTGTAACAGTTCAGCCTGCTAGTGTGGGAGACATGGCAACTGTTTGTTATTTATGTTCGCTTGCAGTGGCTGGGTTTTTGTGTATTGGATGGCGGTACTTTCTTTCTGGCAACATGTGAATGATTGTGCATCGGGATGAGTTTAGCAGATCTCCAGTTTGAGTGTATCAGGTGAATATGACTTGGTTTTTCCAGTACTTCTTTTTGGCTAATTAAAGAAAAGGTTTGGGGTGTTGTGTTCAGTATATCATGTTAGTGATGAAAAAAACTGACTCCCAGGTACAGTTCTGCGTAATTTTGCTGTTTATGCACCAGGTGGTGGAGTAAGATAGATAGATAAAATTATTTTTCTTGGGATGCTTTGTTCCTTTATGCATATTCTTCATGCAGTCCTCAGAACCTGGCCATCCTGGCCCTTTTGAGGCCATTGCAGAAATTGGGACGGAAACAGGCAAGATGACAATAGAGCCGGCTTGATGATTCCATGACACCGATGGTTTCCTGACCCTGTTGAGCTCACAGGAACAGCTGCTGCTGACTAAGGTGCAGTTTGGCATGCGGCTCAGGCATCTGGGTTTGCAGGATGGAGGTTTTGAGGGTGGGGTCAGAGGTCAAAGGTGAAACACCTCTCTGTGCAATCCTGTCATCAGCATCATGTTAAGTTTTCTTTCCACCCACTTTTCAGTAAGGATCCTAATCATACACTAACGGGGGATACAGTATCTTCAGTACGATACAACAGGAGAACTTTGAAATGTAACCCAATTCCTTAAAGTAACTCTGCGATGTGATCTGTTTCAGAAGACACTGGAATAAACTTTGCTTAAATGAACAGTGACCCCTGAAGAGCTGATTATGTATTACACAGGATGTCATAAATGATCTTCCAGTTAACAGATGATTTTGTTTCTCCTTCTCTGCTGACTATAGCAATGACTGAAGCGATATGCAATATGTATCGATGTACCTTTATGACACAGAGTTTTGCTGCAGCTGTAATTGACAGATGCTTTCACCCTGAGAATCTGTGGCTTGATGTGAAGACTGAGTTTTCTTACCCTCCCATACCTGTTTCACAGAGAGAGGGACATGGAGGGAGTGTGGTTGTTTCTGTGTGAAAACTGCACCATGCATGATATGTTCACATCAGTGCCGAATCTGGCTTCTGCTGCAACTTTTCACAGATCAGTCAAGAAGGCTGTCAGCATAACATTTGGTTGTTGGCTCTGTGAGCTGTTCTCCACTGGTAGGTTTATGATTCAGTTTACCACCCCAGCCAATAACAACACAGCAGCTACAGTTCTGGACAACATGACTGGCACCCATGAATTTTATCCACATCATGTCCCATATTTCCTGAGAAAAATTACATAGTAAAAGAGCTTAGGTCTAAAAACGCTTATGTCTTAGATAAAGAACAACATAGAATAAAATAATAATTAAAAAAAGAATAGGAGAAAAAAGTATAAAAATGGAAACATGATACAATTATTGGCACCCCGTTAAGAATTCAGATCAGTTTGGAAAAAAAGAACTATATTGTCATTTCAGGGATATTAGACTCGACCGGTGATATGTTTTCAGTGCTCACATGAGCAGAATTGCCAGTAATACTTAAAAGGGCCACTTTAGGTTTCTGTTTCTTTATCCTTCAGACCTGTGATGGTATCTGTAATCACGGAAACTGTTGTCTCAGACCCTAGTGTGATGCAGCCGGTGATACGTTAACTCCATCAAGGCCTATCACACACTGGGCGCTTTTCAGCGCCTCATCCCAGAACCAGCAACACTCAGCATGGAGAACATGGCCAGTAGGGTCAATAAAGCCAGCACAGCTTTATCACTTCCTGTACTAACAGAGTAACTATGTCCTGGCCTTGCTGGGGGACTTTACATAGAGGAGTGGCAGGACTTGAGCACCAAGGTATTGTTACCTCACCCACTCAAGGGACAGGATGTGATATCATAGTGATGGTGATGTCCAGCGTGGCCATCTGAGAGGTCCTGAGCATGTGCGGCCAGACGGACAAGCCGCTGACATTTTGCCACTAGAGGGCGAGGCATCTCCCTGTCATGGAGGCCCAGCTGGGACAAGCCTGGGAGCTGTACTCCTGACTGGCCTGGCCAGTACCCCAGCATTTGGGCCTTCACTAGGATGACCTCCCGGATTACTCCACAGACCAGTAAACACTACAGATGGCAAGAAAACAACAGAAAATGAGGAGCCTATTGGTGTAGATAAACGAGAAGTTCTCAGTGACACTTTCACCCGTTTCTGTGCTTCTGCTTTTCAGAGGAGAAAACAGAGAGTTTGTTTTTTCATGTTTCAAGTTAAACATCTCAGAAATAATGGCCATCACGTTATTGGAAACTTTCAT
Organism: Gymnarchus niloticus; assembly: GCA_009936485.2. NCBI lineage: Eukaryota > Metazoa > Chordata > Actinopteri > Osteoglossiformes > Gymnarchidae > Gymnarchus > Gymnarchus niloticus. Next base: position 20,118,191 of record JAACJT020000002.1, read on the forward strand.
TGTAAGGAAGACCCTCACACTTTGAAGAAGCTGAAGGGACACACCTGCTGGGGCCTACCTTATTGTTAAACCTGATGTTGAAGGAAAGCCTAGTTTGATGCAAAAGAATACTCAATAAGGTCAGTTGGGGTAGTTACTGAGATGGCACAATGTTGAGAAGATGAGAGTGTGACTGAACCTTGCTGATAATGGTTGAAATCCCAGAACATGAGGAGTAAAGCTTCTGGGACCGTGGACAGATTGGACAAGAGAACTTAACAAAATGGAACCACCAGAAATATCTTCTGATCTTCCTGCTTGTGTGGACATTAAATCAGGTATTTCAGGCATTTATTTGGTTTCTTAAAACCTTGACCACCTGTTGAGTTACCTCTTGCTGTGAAAGATGTCCCTTTGCTCAAAAAGAATGAGTTGGGTCGTTGCAACATCTTTGTTTAATTGTAGTGCATTTGCAAAGTTGAAATGTGTAGGAAGCTTCTAGGGGGGTGGGGAAGTTTGTGTGTTTTCTTGTAATTAACCACAGAAACGGCTATATCAGTGAGAAAAACCCCTACATTAAATCCAATATATACCATTCAAAATTCAAAGAAAGAAATTGAAAAAAAGGGAAGCAGCCAAAAAATTCTTGGGTTATCATAATGTCAAATGGGAAGGTAAAAAAGTAGATATTGTTTTACTTGGTTTTTTCATTGTTAGTTTTTCTTACATTTTAATAATGGTCCTTTCTTGCATTATTACCCTGTTCTTTTTTTCCTTCATGCAGAGATGGTGTGCAGACGTAGACTGAAACTCTGGGGTCACGTGGCTGTTTCATTGCTGATAGTGGTGTTAACCAAGGGGCTAATATTGGTAGCAGCCATATCCTGTAAGTTACAGAAATGCTTTTTAGTGACTCTCATAGCCACTCTCTACAGTCAGCCATTGGCTGCTGTTAATTGTTATGCATTTTTAAACACTCTCGACATCAACATAAAATGGTATATCTCCTTATTTTACTTAGATAGAATCAATAATGTAAAGGGAGATTAGAGGCAAAACTACTATCCCATAAAAAAATCTGTACTTGTTTGAGCAATGTTTTGTCATGTGAACGTGTGACTGGTCATGTGATCACATGCATGTCCTCATCAGGTCTGAGGCTGCTCAGTGTGGAGTGGGATCTGACATGGAACCATGTGGGTGTGGGTACTATACCCCTGACACAAAATCAGAGTGCTTCAGGTCATTTTCTCTCCTTGTCCGGCACACTCATGCACATGCACACACCTTCTGGGACTGACGGCAGGTCACATACAAATACGTTCCACCCATTTTCCGTACTTTTCCTTATATATTAGCTACCATTTGAATCACTGGCTCTATTAATGATAAAAATCAAAGTGATTCTTCTGTATGTGTTTTCATTTAGACCAACATTTTTTGTTGAGTATTCAGTTTCTTATTAACTATATTTGTACTAATTATAAACTAGAATCTACAAGCCAGGCTGGTACCTCCCCAATGCCAGAGTGGCAGTGCCAGCTCTGCCCCCAGGGGTGGCTCTGCTCCAGGGGTCACTGCTACTTCTTCTCTGTGGGCCGCGAGGAGGACCGCAGCTGGTACCAGAGTGCTGAGTTCTGCAGCCACTGGCAGGGTAGCCTGACCATCATTGAAGATCGGAACGAGATGGTGTGTAGAACAGGGAATATCCCACTCTCCTAGCTCTCTCTAGACTCCAAAGGGCCTCTGAAATGAGATGGAAACTACGAAGAACCTCAGAAAAGGATATTATTACTTCATTCCGCTAAGAATTCAGGTGAAATGAAAATATGCGCATGCTGACAGGACCGAGTTTGGCAATCAAGCTCTACTGTGTCCTGAATTTATGGCACCTCTAGGTATGAAGGGATTTGAAAAGGTGGCCAACCTTGGCCATCAAGAGTACATCCAACTGCTTCTCCTGAAAATATCCTGTGTCATGTAATGAGCAGCGATGGAGAACTCCAGCAGAGATGACTTGGGGACATCATATCCCCACTGGGGGAAGAGGACTACAAAGTTCTGCATTGGTTCTGTGCTGACTTTTTTATAGCAGTCAACCAAGGCTTGTGTTTCCGTCAGGAGTTCATCCAGGCTGAGATGAGAAGGTTCTCACAGCTGCCTTTCTTGTGGGTGGGGCTAAGTGACCATCAAAAGGAGGGACGGTGGGTGTGGCAGGATGGGACGCCCTACCAGGAACATGTCTTGTGAGTTTCTCATAATTCGGTGTAATCAGTACACAAATGAGTTCTCAGGAGTTATAAAATGGTCATATTTATTACACCTGCGATTAAAACAGTGATTTAAGTTGTATGCAATCCTCTTTAGGGGACATTGCCCCAAAAGGAGCAAAGTTTTCAATTCACTGTCAGACTTACGAGTAATTTAATCTGTGTTACTTATAAGGAAGGTACTCAAATACACGCAGTACAATAAATGAATATTTTTTAAAAAATACAAATGGAATAAAATCACTTCAGATTTTTTTTTATTCTGAAAGATGAATAGAAAAGAATTTCAAAAATGTTGTCTCAGCCAGTCATAATTCATGCATGAAAGGGTTAAATGTATGACAATTTTGTATTATGTTGAAAAATTCATCCTCATAGAAAAGCATTCCTCTTATTCTGTTTTTTCTTTAGCTTCAAATGTTTGGAAATTTCTTGTAAATGTCTTACCTTCCTGTTTACTCTGTGTAGTAGGTTAGTCATGTGACATTGTCATCAAGCCATTGATTGGCAGCTGACGTGTTTCTCTCCTAGGGTGGGGATACGCTGGGACTCCGATGAAACGGACTGCGCCGATGTCAGGGGTGACGGGAGTCTCTTTGCCATGCGCTGCGAGGTGGCTGGGCCCTGGGTATGTGAGAAACCAGTGCATTGAAGCCCAAACGGATTTAAGGCTCCTAAATACTGAAACAGCTTTTGAGTGGCTGGCCCAGTATATGGCGATGTTGTCCTACACCATCAGGGTTGGGGGTTCATATCGGGTGTCAGTTCTACTTTATGGGCAAAAGTGTTGGGACACCAGTTAATGAGGGGGGTTCACATACTTTTGGACTTGGATAATTAAGCCAGCCTCATTGGTGTATAGGTGACGCAGGTGTATAATTAAGCACACAGCCAGGCAATCTCCAGCAACAAACACTGGTGGCAGAATGGGTCATACTAAAGAGATTGGTGACTTTCAACATGGCACCATCATAAGATGCCACCTTCCCAACAAGTCAGTAACAAATTTGTGCCTTGGTTAACTGCAAGTGAAGTGATTGTGATGTGAAACATTCTATAAACAACAAGAGTTCAGCTGTGATGTCATAGGGCACACAAACAGAAAGGACTCGATGACCCAACATCAGTACCCAACCTCACTGATGCTGTTATGGCTCAATGGCAGCAAATCCCACCAATGATATACAAACATTTAGCGTGAAGCCTTTCCCAAAGAATAGAGGCAAAGGAGGACCAACTTCTTATTTATACCCTTGGTTTTGGAATGAGATATTGAGATATTGCACAGGCAGGGGTCCCAATATTTTGTCCATATAGTGTATGTTTGTGGAGTTTGGCTGTTCTCCCATAGTGTGCAGGTTTTCTCTGAGTACTCCGGTTTCCTCAAGCTATCCAACAACAAGTAGTTAGGCTAACTTGCATCTCTACATTGAACCTTCAGTTGTGTTTGTACCCTATGATGGACTGGCATCCTGTTCAGGGTGTACCTGTGTGACCTATGCTGCTTTGTCCAAGACCTGCTTGTTACCTGCTTGTAAACTGCGGTTCCTGCACAAAACTTTGTCCTCGGTCTTTCTCCTTTGTTTATGGAGGTGATTGGTGAATTCATGGACTTTGGGGAGGAAGTAGTCAGAGGGAATTCCCCTTTGTCACGTTGTTACGATAATCAAAACTTCATCAGTTTTTAACCGCTCAACAATCAACATGAGTGTTAGCCATATGTTGTATATTTCATATCAGTCCAAGAGTCACAGTGACATTTACTGGGGCTGTACTTTTATTAATAAATTTTGATTACACAGCAAACATGATCGCTAGCTTTGGTTGCACGCAACAGGAAGTCATTTATTTTCTGTGCAATAAGGTGAAGTAGCCAGTGTCCTTGTACTCCAACAACAGAAGGGACTGTCAACATTTATTAGTGAAGTAAGGCTGGGCACATTGTAAATATATGTATAAGTAATGAATAACATACAGGAGGATACACAGGGTTAATACAATTAGTTTCTTATTTACAGACTATACACATATGACCCAGAGAAAGTTACAATTTTGTTGCCATGTGCAAAATGTATTTCAAAAGCTATTGAAAATTATTTAATTTTACAATATACGGCTTGAACATTTAGGTTTTTTGTGTATGACAGTATTAAAGTGCTCTTTATATTTTTCTGAATTACAGGTAAATGTTTTATGTATGGAGTGAGCTGTGTTTTATTTAATGACAATACAAAGGAGATACACTCAGTGGCCACTATTATGTACAAGCAGCCAATCGTGTGGTTCCAACATGCAGACAGGGACAGGAGGTTCACTCACGGTGTGGCTAAACATTAGCATGGCTAAAGGGTCTGATTTAAGTGACTTTAAGCACGATGTGATTGCTGTTAACCGACATGGTGGTTCCTGAATCTCAGAGACAGCAGCCCTCCTGGGATTTTCACATACTACGGTATCTTTGGAGTAAATCGTGCGATAAACACATATAGTCAGTCAATAATTTTTCTCTGGATAAAAACGAAAGCGGTTAGAGGAGAACGGCCAGACAGGAAGACTATAAGTGGAAAAATAATAACAGGTCAGTGGTGTGCAGAAAGGTGCCTGGAGAAGTCAAACTGCTGAACCACTGTAGTACTCTTCTGTAGACCAATGGGTATCCTACCTGGGGTTATGTCGGGGCACCTAATAAAGTGGCCACTGAGTGTACATGGGAGAGGTTTATTGCACTTCATTTGCTTGCCTGTTAATATGTTCCTGGATGGGTGCTCAGAGGGCGGCGGTGGATTTCGGCGAAGAAATGGTGATCAGGGTCCTCCCATCAAGCGGCGCAAACAGTGGGTAGAGCTTCTCACGGAAGGTAGAGGTGAAGGTGTAGATGTGCGACTTGTTCTCCGCATTGTAGAAGGAGATCAAACCCTCCTCGTAGTCCAAGTAGATGCCAACCTTCTGGGGGACCAGCTCCACGGGTATCTGCGTCTCTGGCTTGGTGCAGGCATAAAACTGGCGAGTGCTGCGCCACAGGACCCAGTAGCCGGCCATCGGTGTCATGGGGAAGCGGCCCTGCCGCCGAGAAGAGGCAGTGGTGAGGCCCAAGCGCCAGTAGCCGTTATTGGCCAGGTCTACCTCCCAGTAGTGACAGCCAGAGGAGAAGCCCTCCCAGCCGAGGACGCAGGGCCAGCCGTCAAAGCGCTGCTTGCTGTAGGGGACCATGGCCTCCGACAGGGCCTCCTGCACCCGCTTCCTGTCATCAGACAGGAGCAGCCAAGGGTGGTTGGTCATGGGATCCAGAGTGATGTCATCTGTGTGCAAACGGAGGCAAAGTGTGAGACACAGCTGCAACAAAATCATCCAGCGACTGATTCTTCGAATTAATTGTGGGGAAAGCAGTTACCTTCAGCGCTGCAGATCCAACTCCAAACTAGAGAAGCAGGACAAGAGGTGCAATTAAGAACAACGAAGAAATCAGAAAGTGAAGCAAAAGAAAGTTTTGAATGGCTGTTAATGAACACCTACCTGAATTTGGGATGTATCTTGGAGTCCCTGGTTAAAAAAGATTACAATGTAAGCATGATGTGATCTGCATGGACAGGTATAAATATAAACTTGCATTCGCACGTGGTCCTAGAGGAAGTCCTGTTTTTCATGGCATTGTGAAAAGCTCCTCTGACATAACGACACGGACTCACCTGCTTTGCAATTGCGCTGCTTGGCTGAGAGCCACATTTGAGGGACCATCTCCTGCAGAGGAGACAAGAGGGGTATGAGAAGAACAGCACCCTGGAAAGTCAGAATCAGCACTGCAGATGAGGAAGAGGCAGACGCCTGCATTCTCTTGCACGGGGGGGAGTGGGTTGTTCAGTAACAAAATGAAAACCAGTGGAAGTGGTTCGAGACACTGGCCAAATAAAGGGCTGTTATGTAACATGCCCTTTGGGTCAGTGTGATGGACAAACCGCCCTCCCAGACCAGTGAGGCCCCACACAGCGTGCTGGACTCACCTTGCTGTCTTCCTTTAGCAGGGACCAGGTGATAAACTCCAGCAAAGGCAGGAGGTTCATAAGTTTCCTTTTCCTCAGCCCCATGTGGCGGAGCATGTGGGAAAGCTCTTCACCCCGCACCCCACAGTTCTGTGCCCGTGAGACATCACAAAAATGTCAGTGTACATTTTCCTTCCTATCAGCTGCTCACACGCATCGAGAGAAACGTCCACTCGAGAATGATGCAGTACCTACCCATGCATCCACAGCGCAAGATACACCCAGGATTCAGGTGTGTGAAGAACAGGTCTGCTCAGACTAGGACACACACATGCACACCCAATGTGGACCGTACCTCTGACACATGCTGCAGCTCTTTGGCCCATTCCATGATCCTCTGCTCCACCAGATCCTGGTCACTGGTGCTCCTGTCATCCTCGCTGCCTTTCACACTGTTCCTTCCTTCTGTTTGGCTCTGTTCAAATAGCTAAGAACACAGAGCGGTTTAGTCACTTTTCAAACACTGATGTTTTCATCCATTGCCTTACATTTTACACATTTACATACAGACACACCACCAAATAACATAACCCGTGCTTCCATAAAAATATCTGACCTACATGTTTTACAAATAGTGCTAACACAACACCAACTGTTCTGTAGTAGCCAAAACTGTGCCAGAATACTATTAGTATTTAAGGCAAGTACAGTAAGCTGCCACATCAGTGTACAACACAGTTTTTTTTTTTTTGCTTAAGTTACTGCATTATATTACTGGTGTATTTTTCCCATATGTGTTTGACTTATGTAAAATGCGACTTGTGCAAGATGCTATGGAAAGGTTCACTCCTGTAGGTCGGAGGTGTGTTGGTATCTGTCTCTTTTACATCAGCAATTTGAATTAAATCCTTGGAAAGGTGAATTTAACGTGCTTCACGGAAAAACGTGAATAAAAACCTATAAAGTTGCTTTGGATAAAAGGCCGTTAATCAACACAATCAGCTCTACTAACAAACGTAAAAGTGTTTTGATCTATGTGATCAAATTCATTTGACTGATGTGTACGAGTCTGCCTTTGATCTTCTCTGAAATCACAGCTTTTCTAAACACGGCAACACTCTTCTCCACCTCCACCCATGCTCTTCTCACCATGTCCACACTCTTCAGCTCTTCTGCCCACCGCAGGATGAGTTTGCGGCTCTCTTCCAGGCTGCGCTCTGAGGAAGGGTCCACCTCTCGCCGCCTGCTGGTCGCCTCCCCTTCACCGCCAGTCTTCTGAAACGGGTTTTTTGCTATTTTAAATTACTGTCATATATAAAATGTCCTATATAAATAAACTTGCCTTATTACCCTTAAAGTATTTACAATGTGATGTTCTCCCTGCTGTACTGCTTGGGAATGCAGTATCGCCATATCATGACTGTGATAAGATCTTCCTATCTCGAACCACAAGGACAATTAAAGACTATCACCTGACATTAGTACAAAAGACTTGCGTGCGAGCCTTCGCACACGTTTACTCCTGGATGAATGACAGCAGTAGAAGGTTAAAATTTTAGCAAACATATGCCAACTATAAACAGCGACAATTAAATTTTTCACACAAAGGATTGCAGGCACGCTGAGAAAAATCATTTGTGACTTGTTCAAAAACAGCTATTTCTATTAAAACAGCAAATCCCACTTTTTTTCTTACAACCTTCCAGGATTACTGCTAGTATGTACAGTACTTTATAAAATTTTGATTTTAGCTTAAATATACTGTATATCATAATACTTTTAGATATCAATCACACTATGACTACCTAACAAAGCAATAGACTTAATGTATCTCCAGCTAAGAAACAAAGCAGTATGACAGCTGGAACGCTTATAGAGCAGACATTAGGGATCAAAGAGCCCTCACATTCGAAAGAGTTGTGGAAACAGTTGTTTAATGACTGTCATTGTTGTATGGATTCTTATCACAGTACATACGACATTATTTAAGAAGTATTTATTATCACAGGTAATATTATCAGTCTTGTGCCGTAAGCTTCCTGGGACAGGCTCCAGGCACCCCCAGGTCTACATAGGATAAAGCGGCTTGAAAAATGGATCAGCCCATCATAAAACGGTTTTATAAACTATGACTGAAGTCAATAAACCTGTAACTGAACTAAACTCGTTTTTGTCCGTGACGTGTTAGAATCTATTATTTTGCCTCTGTGGAGTCCCTAATATTAATAAGCACTAATATTATTGTTGAATTCCAAGACTGAGCTCAGCTTTAAAGCCTACCTTACAGACTTGTACCACCTGGTCCTTCCACTCATTAATGAACTTGACACAATCCTGTAGGCTGCGTAGGTCCTTCAGGCCCTGTCTAGAATTCTGCTGGTGAGACAAAAAGACCAAGACAGACACACAGAGTCAATTAGCAAGTTGGAATAGAAAAAAATCACAGGGCAAGCCATTATGCATTATATTGATACTCCTTTTCCTGTTTTCTTCGTTCACTCCCTATATGTTTCACTTGGCCTTTTTCATCTGTGACCTTAGCTCTGTAAATACCATACATTCCTACCCCTCCCTTCAGTTCTTTTACCTCTTTCACCCTAATTCATCCTCACTGAGCCACCTTAACAGTCCAACAGAAAATATGTACCTATGTTGTAACTGCGAGGCTAAATCCATCCATCCATCCATCCATCCATCCATCCATCCATCCATTTTCCTGACCCCTTAACCCTATGCAGGGATGCAGGGGGGCTTGGAGCCCATCCCTAGAAGCGCAAGGCTAAATCTTCCTCATGGTTAGTAACAGACCTATGATTATCTGTTATTAGTAATCCCTTTGTCATAAATCCCACACCAAATAACCTCTCCTGTCCCAGTGAGTACCAGTGAGTACCAGTGAGTACCTGCGCATAGGTGATACTGGAGCTGATGGGGGCAGAACTGTGAGCTTGGAGTTGCTCCTGTGGAAGGCTCCAACGCACGGCACCGATCGAGTGGCTCTGCATTGTGCCCTGCAGTCTCACCCTCTGAGTCTGCTCTGTGAGTTCAGAGGTCAAAGGTCACATTGCACCATTGTTCTTGTGCTTCTCACAACACATATAACTTTTCAGTTACCCAGCTAACAATTTTGGGTTAGCAGAACTTTTTAAAAACGTTTTTAGGCTGTTAGAATGCTTACATCCATTATCTTGACGTTCCAGGAATGTTTTTGAAAAAATGTTATTTTAAAAAGTTTCCTAAAATGCTCTTTTTTTGGTTAAGTTTCCCGATCCACATTTTAACTACGTTAGAGTAACGTTAGTTATATAACGTTGCAACGGGACCTTTTAAAAACCTAATGAGAACGTTATTGAAAGTGGTGGGAACGTTCCCTGTTTGCTGGGTAGGTTTGGGTCCCAAACACATTTACACATACATCTACACATTTGCTGGGGTAAGATTTGAATTTCGAATGCTGCGTGGTAGCGACATTACCCACTGAGCCACAGTGGTAAACCACTGTCGAAGAAAAATTGAAAGAAGAAAACAAATAATGAACTTTGTAAAATTCTACACTGCACAAACAGAAACAGAATACTCACTTGGAGTTTTTTCCTTCAGGATGCTCTTCATTTCAAATTCTACCAGCTTAACTTGTGGCATGAAATATCTGTGCAAACAATTTACACACCTTTATAAAAAGTACGGCATGATAACAAATAAATATTCCTTAACACTAATCAAATTTGTAAATAAGGAGAACTAAAAGCTAAAGGCATTTAGTCCTTAAAATAATAAAATATATAATAAGATTTGGTGTAATAGTAATTCCACTTAATTTCTGATGTTCTGTTCTTGGTGACTGTATTTTTAACTTAGAAACTGTACTTCCATGCAATTAAAATAGTAGAGAGTAGACAAGTAAAATGAACAAGTAAGCAAGTAAATAAACAAATTAAAAAGTCTGGACTTTTTAACAACTGGACTTTCTATCCAGAAACTGAAACTAAACATTCTTTGTAAAATACACAGGATTTTGAAGAAATGTCTTGATTTCTATGCTGTTAAAAAGTTTATCTAAAAATATCTCTGACTAAAAATAGAAACAAATCACATTCACATCAGAAATAAGGCAAATACTTCATTATAGCCTAATTAATTAGAAACTAAAATTGGACTTAAAAAGCAAACACAGCAAGTGCCTGGAACCAGGAATAAGATGCTAACTTTTAGATTTTTAATTAAACTTGAACTTTGCTCCTGTGTAAAAAAAAATCTTACTTTTTAACAGTTAGGCATAAAGTGAAAGTTGCATATGAAAACCTATTTTCAGCTCATTTAACTTAAAAATTAATTTTGTATTGCGAGCCATGTTCCTTCATGCTTAACACAGAAAAATACTGCTTATTTTTTTAAAGCATTTTAAATGCATACAATTTTATTTATCATACTTATACTATTAACAGGAAAGTAGGCTATAATTTGAAATTTCATATGAACGTAAGCAAAAATGATTTGAGCTTACCCGTTGATGGAGGGCAGGTCGGTGCACAGTTTAGAGTTGAATAAACTGGACAAACTCCTCCAGTTCTCCAGTTTTGTTGCGAGCTCAATGATCTTTGGACTTCATTACACGCAAGATAGTTACGTTTAATGGGTGTGCTGCATTACACCTACCCGTAATTGAGTGGGTGAATCACTGTACTGTTAAAGGACTAGCAAATTGTACAACAGACAATGACTTAGTTTAGGTCATGAACTTAAACTTTTGAAACTAAGGAAGTGCTTCTGGACTTTTACTCTACAAGTATAGGCTGACAGTAAGCATACTGATGACATAACCAATTAGCCCCACATGAGATGCATCATTTTGCTTTATGTGGTTTCCTGGTAACTTCACAAGCAAATAAAGACCAATCTTACCCTAGAGCTTATCAATGAAAAACCAGACTGACTTCCAGTTATACAGTGCCGTGAAAATGTATTTGCCCCCTTCCTGAGTTCCTGTATTTCTATTAACGACACTTAATTGTTTCTGATCTCCAAACAAATTTAGTATAAGACAAAAGACAACCTGAGTAAACACAATACACAGCTGTCAAGTGGTCTTGTGATTTACTGAAGAACAAAAACTCCCAAAACCTATATCACCCGTGTGAAAAAGTAATTGCCCCTAAGCTTAATACTTAGTTGGGCCACCTTTAGCAGCAACAACTGCAATCAAACGCTTCCGATAACAGGAGATCAGTCTTTTCGAATCTAGACATCACTGAAATACAACCTTTCCAGCAATGTGAAGTTCCCTAAAAACCTCAACAAACAGCACACTATGTCTTGTTCAAATGAAATTCCAGGAGATCTGAGAATGAAAGTTGTTGAAATATGTCAGTCAGGAAATGGTTACAAAGCAATCTTTCAAACTCTGGGACTCCATCGAACCACCGTGAGAGTCATCATCTCTAAATGGAGAAAACATGGAGCAGTGGTAAATCTGCCCAGGAGTGGCAGGCCTAGCAAAATTACTCCAAGAGTGCATAGAAAACTCATCTGAGAAGTCACAGAAGACCCCAGAAGAACATCTAAGGAGCTGCAGGCCTGTCTTAGTTCAGGTATTGTCAGTGTTCATGATTCTACCATCAAAAAGACACTGGGCAAAAATGGTATGAATGGGAGAGTGGCAAGGCGAAAACCACTGCTAAGCAAAAGGAACACAAAGGCTTGTCTAACATTTGCCAAAAAACACCCTGATTACCCCCAAAATTTTTGGGATAATGTTCTATGGACTGATGAGTCAAAAGTGGAACTTTTTGGAAGACCTGGGTCCCATTACATCTGGCTTAAAGATAAAACAGCTTTTCACAATAACAACATCATGCCCACAGTAAAACATGGTGGTGGTAGTATGATGCTGTGGGGATGCTTTGCTGCTTCAGGACCTGGACGACCTGCTATAATTGAGGGAAGGATGAATTTGGCTCTCTACCAAAAAGTACTAAAGGAGAATGTCCAGTCATCAGTCCGTGATCTGAAGCTCAAGCATAATTGGTTTATGCAGCAAGACAACAATTTAAAGCACAAGAGCAATTCCACTTCTGAATGGCTGGAAAAAAAATAAATTTTGGAGTGACCTAGTCAAAGTCCTGACCTGAAATCCATTGAGATGTTGTGGCAGGACATGAAAAGGGCAGTTCATAGTCAAAAACCCTCCCTCCAAACCCTCCTCCTCAACCTGCTCCCTGCTCTCACTATAGATCACAATATCATGGGGGCTCCTGTCTGATCTTGTCTGTCAAGCTGTCCGTCACCATTGCAAATCAGAAAGGGCTCTGAGCTGATCCTTGATGTAATCCCACCTCTACCTTGAACGCATCCATCACTCCTGCCGCAGACCTCACCACTGTTACACTGCCCTCATACATATCCTGTACCACTCTTACACACTTCTCTGTCACTCCCGACTTCCTCATACAATACCACAACTCCTCTCTAGGCACCCTGTCATATGCTTTCTCT
>JAACJT020000002.1:20137770-20160316 GCA_009936485.2 Gymnarchus niloticus
TGGGCCCGGGACTATGTAAAGCGCTTTGTGACCGTGCTCCGTGTTAAAAGCGCTATATAAATAAAATTGAATTGAATCATGCCTCATGCTTATAACCTCTGATACTGTAACCTCCAGTCATTAGCTAACCAAGCCATGTTTGAGTTTAAAACTGCATCAGTAATACCAAGTTTAAGTGTGTTTCATGCTTAAATTAAATTAAATGCAGTATACTGAAACAAACAGTGCAGTGTTTTAGTGAGTAAACATCTAAATTTGATGTATAAATTAGATAACACACAAAACCATTAACTTCAAATTTTCACAACCATTGGGCCACATCCTGTGTATGTGACTCCAGAGTAAAGAAGTGGCTATGAAATGTCAGCTTAATCTAAATTAAGTAACACTTGTAGGTATTAGATCCAATATTTTTCCTGTAAAGTTCAGCACTTAAAAGAAAGCTTAATTCTTATTGTACAAGGCATTTTAAGCATGTTTAATATAGCTATACATTTAACTTCAATACTCAGAACACAACAACTGAGCTGCAAACAACAATTTTAATACAGGCCTGCCAAGTAAAACGTTTCCCATAGAATCCAAGCCTGGCAAAGTGAAGAAACACTGGAGCAAATTTTCAATATCAGTGGTGCTTTGAAAAACAACCAAACAACTTGTATCTCCTTAGGTTCACGTCTATATAGTTTTTTGAGCAATATTAATGTAAATTAATTATTATTCTGATTCACCACTTACTAACATTCTCTGCTTTGGATGCAATAGCCCGGCTAACTAGTAGGTCTAAGCAGGAAACACACATGACAACAGGACTCTCGAAACATCTCAGCATCTCATTAAACTTGATGGGCGGAAGCCGCACAGCGACTAATTTAACATGACACGCTGCGTTTTCTGATCCACGCATCACGCAAACTATTGGGAACCGCAAGAACACTTTATTTCGTTGCCCTTTTTATTTTGACATGATCTATGACAGATTTTTCCTAGAAAAGAGAGAATGACGTTAAGGAGCACATGCACTCCAACATAACAGGGCGAACTTTGGTCAGCATGCATTAAGGCAGAGACAGGAAACACTTACAAACCACAGGCCACAGTGTTTGCCCCAAACCATCTATAGTTTATGGTGGAAAAGTCCCGGTCCACTTAACTGCATGATACCCTCCTCTAGGTCCGGAACGGTATCCGACTCCGGCTCCATTCTGTCCCCTATACCTGTGTATGTTTATGGGTGAACGAGTACGGCTGTGTTAGCCTTCGCCTGCTCCGGTTAGTTTATAGGCTGGAGGTAATCGGAGCTGGGCCAATAATCCGAGCATCCATCAAGAGGACACCCTGTGGGGGAAGAATCAGGTTCCTGACCGCCGCTAAAGACCACGGGGATAATTACTACATCTGCCTTCTCCCCAAACCGCTCCAAAAAAGAATATAGAAAGTTGTGAAAGAGCAGCAAAAACACATGCAACCTGTTTCTTTACCCAAGGCAAGGTGTAACAAAGCGCCGAGGAAGACCTGCTCCGAGTGGGCTCGTTTTCTTATTAAGAAAGGGAAATGACAGTCTGAGAAACACTCAAATCGGAATGGGAATTCGCCCCTAAAACCAAACGAAGTCCGGATCATTTGAGGAAGGAATATGCCATGGGGATGAAAGGCAGTGCATGTTAATAGGCGCCCACTGGTTTTTCAGTAACAAGTCAGTCAAAACAGCGAAAAATAAAGAACATTTTTACCGTCTGAGGTGTGCTGTGTGCCTAAGTATATATATATATAGTCGTCAAGCAGAGTTTTCACATTTTTAGGCTTGTCTTGGTCCCTTACCGCCCAGCCCACTATTTTTAGGTGGAGAGGGACCAAATGAATATTGCAATCGAGAGAGTCGAGAATATTTTTAAATACCAGGCGATGTCATACAATGGAATTAAAACCGAGCTTTGTCTCACGTTCCAAGACTTGCAGTTTTTTTTTTTTTTTCGTGCAGGCAATCTGGAGATATTAAATGTATATGACCACAACTGTGTACGTGCCTGCGATTCAGTTTTGATGTTTGTCACGTACTAGAGTGCAGTCTCCCGGAATACAGCACTATTTGCACCGGATTCCTACTTTGGACATTATACCTCCCGTCTCATTAGAATATCCAGTTTTCTGCACAACAGGACATCGGATAATTGCTTATTAAAAATTTTAAATTTAAGGATTTAAAAATAAACACCGTCTCAGCGTTAAAGACAGTAGATGAACAAATGGAATTACTTAAGAAGGTGCATATGGTTACGTTTGCCGTGTGTGGCAGGCTGTTATTCCTGGAGATGAACACTGAATCAGTGGATGGTGAACCTGGAGGGACTTCTTAAACGCCATAGCCATTGCGCCTCGCCGTCAGAGGAAATTGGGGCAAGGCGAGGCATCGCACTTGGCAGTCAGGATGCGTTGGACAATAATTCTACCATTGCGAGGACACAAACCTCACCCATTGTTACACAATAATGACGTAATAAATGATCAATGGAATGTTTCTCAACCCTTGTCTTTTATTAATTAGGCTTACCTGGGCTGTTGAAAGAACCGCACGAATAGAATCTCATTAAACCTAAAGCGCTAACTGAAGACTCGTTTTAATTTACCAAACAGGGAAAACTAAATTGTTAGGTACAATTCTAATAATGAAAAATAAGCTGTTTAAACATTTTTATTTCCACTCAAAGCAACGATTAATATTAAAATAAATCAACGATTAACTGTTCATTTTCCTAAAATAAGTTATTTTAATTGTTTTATTTGCTTAATGACAATATTGATTATTAGGTTTGTTGAAGATTCACAAATGTTCAGACATACACAAATGATCAATACTCGGGAGGATGGATTTTAATGGCCCATACCATGTCAGTTACATGCGAATGAAATTTCAGAAAATCACATTAGGCAAGGAATTTAAAATCGTGTTAAACGTAATACCTAAATCTTGCCATACTGAGCTTTGCTTAACCAAAGAAAAGCATACAAATCTGAAATGCTGTAGTCTTGAATTTACCCATGCCGTGTGCCGCATTACAGAATTTAAAATGAGAGCTCGTTATACCATCGAAGGACAGGTTAATGAGTAAACCGAATTAAACCAGCACATTTCAGACAGTGTAGGAGATTTACTAAAATTTGTAAAAGACACGCCCTAAAAACCGAACCTAATGCTTTTATATCAATTTCAGTTAAACTTTCAGAGCGTTCATAATAACCTAGACATGCACCGCCAACACGCTTAGCCAACTCTCATTGAGCATGCATTTACCTTCACTGTAAACTGTATTAACCTGTAGCTAGATGAAATGGCATCTCTTAATTTTCTTTAGTGTGTAATTGTACATGTGAGCAAGTGTGTAAAGGGAATATAAATGGACTGACACAAGCTAACCAGAAGCAAGTCTACTGATCGCTCCAGGTCACTTGTTCATCCTGGCAAACGAGGTCCACCCATTCATGATGAGAGTCTACCATGAAGCCACAGATTGGTTCCGGCAGGATAAATCCCTTTGCAATTTCACTAGGAGTGTGTGCAAATGGTTTGAGGAGCTTGACAGTGACTTCACTGTCGACTTTGGCTTACTCCCTGGGGACTGTGGGCCCAGGACTATGTAAAGCGCTTTGTGACCATGCTTAATGTTAAAGGCGCTATATAAATAAAATTGAATTGAATTAAACTTCAGCCTGACATCCTGGCCACTGTGTTCACCAGTTGTCAGTCCTATTGAACATCTTTTGATGGACAGAAGTCATGCCAGAGGAACGTGTGAAAACTTTGGTCAAAATGAAAGAACCCAAGAAATCAAAGAGGAAGCGACAGTGGAAATTGCAAAGAGAAGCCAGATTCAGGAAAGATAAAGTTCTCAATCATACAGTAACTGAACCTCGACCATGTCAGTGTGCTATATGTATTCAGTTATAGCTGTACAAGTTACTGATTGGAGGAACAAGTTGTTTGGGTTATCAAACAGGATCTGCCTAATAAAATGGCCTGGGTGTACTTTTATTAAGGTCAAATACATAGAACAACTTTGAGCAATGAAGGGGGTGGTAAGATTAGGTCTGCAAACATTGCCAAGAAAGAAAATAAATAGATGCCATCTCAATAAAAATACTACAAGCAATTGAAGAGGCGTCAAAGTGCTGACCAAATTATAGCACCAAATTTGCAAAGCAATTCAATAACATACATTCTTCTGTTCACCCTCTAACCATTTATTCTGGAGTCTGTCCAAGGCAGCATAGGGCACACCCTGGTCAGGATGCCAGTGCATCACATGACATGCACACACACATATATGTATTCACACATTCTATGACCATTTTAGAGATGCTAGTTAGTCTAACCACGTCTTTGGAGGACAGAAGGAAAGCCGGCACACCACCCCCCGCACACACAGAGAGCAGGGGTGGGATTCAAACCTCCACCCCTGGTTGTCTGAAGTAACAGTGCTACCCAATGAGTCATCTCAGGTTGGAAAAGACAAGTTTATATTCCATTACCAAAGAACATAAACTTCTGCATGCAAACTATTCTTTTTATATCACATCAATACGATTATGTTGAAGCTTATTCCATGCAGATTAGAGCCATATTTAGAACAGGAATGGCCTGCTGTACAAGTCAGAGGAATAAAAATATTCATTGCCAACACAGTGCATAATCAGATTACAAAGCATTAGATTTTTGGGGCAATGTCAATCTAAGGAATGTTTTCAGAAAAATGGGTCTCCAAGAGAATCTCATGGACTGAAGCTGTGGACAGAAGACCACTTGTTCTGGTGGAATGCCAGCTGTTTTGTAGGAATCAATGTAGAATATGTGCTTTTTAAACACAAAGCCATAACTGTTGTACATACTGCATTGAGAGTCCTATTACACTAGAGTGCCATCTTGTGTGCATCAGCTTTATTGCAACCCTGAAATATCAACAGTGGGTGAAATGACTTGATACGAATGTAACCTCAGTCATTAATTGTAAAACTGCATTAGAACTAACGTAGGCCAACTGGGGATTAAGTGTTAAGGAAGACAAAGAACCACTTTGTAGATATTTTGTAAAACTTTTAATTTTTAATTTTCAAGTCAAAAAAAAAAACAAAAACAGATACAGAATGAAACATTGGATCATTTCTATACAGTGGCATTAATTTAAGTTTTCCTTTCTGAGACTAATCTCAGCGAAAAATAAAAATAAAATAAACCCTGTCTCAGCAAACTCATACTGGGAGCGCATCTGGACATGTGTGCACAAAAACACATGCTGGGAGTTAGTAATTTGCCAATGACTAAGCTGAGCTTAACAAAGCTTAAGAGAGCAGGCAGAAGCCCCCACAAAGTAGTGCTTTTTGTCCAATTTGCTGGAGCGCAAAAATATCCAGTTTTGTTTTGAGGCAGCAAATCAATTTTCAAATGAGCCCATCAGCTGACTGAAAACTGAAAGACCAGGTTGCAGGCAAAATGTTTTTATATTAAATTAGCATAGACTTAATCCTGGGTTCAGCCGAAACTAAAAACTGACAAGATCCAGACTGACTTCCAGCACTGTACAGTATTAACTTGACTTAACCTCCTTAACAAGTAGGTAGAACACTGGTTTTGCTCTTGGATGGAGAAAGGGGTGAAGGGTGACAATTCAGATTACAACCTCAGTCAGTGCCTCAACTCTCCTGTCAAATAAAAGCACTGCATTGGGAGTGGGGACACACCCAAACTCACATGACCAACCATCATCACAGCTCACCCAACGCTACAAAGTGTGGCGAGGAAAACAAAGTAAGCAAGGTGCTGTGCACAAGGAAGTCAGCTCATAATACTAAGAGACTCGCCGCTCTGCCCAGGGTACCATACCCAGTTACCAGGAGTCCACAGTGCTCTAGAGATCAAAAGGGGTCGACCTCACTGAAGACATCCAGAATTTCCCAAGTGGCATAATCAAAGGTGGCCCTTTATTTACACACTTTAAAACATACACAGTGTTAAGTGTAATAAACGGTGCACATAGGCACACTGATGCAGCTTAACAGAAAAACGTCCTGACTGATCTGGGGTCTAATTTGATGATGATGGTGTTAGTCTAAATACACCCCCACACTCCTCTTCATCCAAAAACACATAGACATACACAATCACAGTCCCCTGCTTACAAGAGCTTCAACTCAAAAGCAACTGAAGACGAAAAAAAAAAAAACAAAGGTTACAAAACTGCTTCATTAGAGAATAAAAAGTTCCCATTTCTATTTCTTTAGACTGAACATAAAGCATTTATACATCTAGCTCAGGACTGAAACAATTTTAATAAAAAGGTGAAGGGAGGGATTGAACCTAAAATATGATCAAATTGGTGCCATTCATGCAAATGGCTAAAGCACCACAATATCCCATTCTTCTACTCAACTCTTTAAATATAAAGAAAGGGGGGGGGGAAAAAAAAAAAAAAACTGCTCTCACATTCAACTACTGGCAATCGCTTCTTCACAAATACACAATTGTCTGGGTGGCAAAGCAGCAAGGAGCTACTGAAAAATCCACACCTTTATCATCTATTGTTTTTCAAATGGTGGGGGGGCGGCTCCTCTGCTATTCTTTGTGCTTCCCGGCAACAATATAAAGCGTGTGCTATACCTGCTCTGGTACCATCTGACAGATTTACATCTTGTGCGAGTCAAAGTTGTTTTATCTTGGAAATCCAGGTAGTGGAATGTTGCACTCTGGGGGTGGGACAGCATGAGAAGCCCACCTTTATTGTTCACCAGTACAGCACACAGGCAACCCACCTGAATGCTGTTTCAGTGCCACTTCAAGAAATTTTAAATCCCTCCATGAACACTAAATATTTGGAGGGTCAACCCACATCCCAGACCAAGCTGGGACCAAAACCTGACATCACAAAACCTTTATTTATCCATATTTTTATCAGCCAAATACTGAATTATATACACTTACAGGAGGAGAGAAAGAATGTCACTTCTACCAAAGCAGATTTAGTAACACAAGATAAACACCGCTATTCTTAAAAAGATTCCCATTTGACAAGCACGGCGTGACACATTCCCATCCAGTTTAAAAATGAAATCCATTTGAACTTTTGCAATACTGGAAAAATTCCTGTACTGCCCCACTGCCAACAATGAATCTCGGAGCAGGTTATCGGCAACCAAGATTGTGTCTACAGAGTTCCCTTTTTCCTTCTATCGTGGGGTGCATTGCTCAACACCCAGATGAGGAAAGAGGAAAAAAAAAAAAAAAAAAAAAATTAGATATATATATATCCAAAATGCAGCCTTCTTCCAGGCTAAAAGTTCAAGTCTATCAAACAATAGTAAGTATTAGAGATCCTGGACAGAGGAGGGCTGGCAAAAAACAAGCCATGGGGCTAATTTTATTTCTACATATTGGATGCAGGGGTTCTTCGCCACCCTGTTGTGCACCTCCACCACCAGGGGGAGACAATCCTTCTGTCATCTGCCCAGGGGCAGACAGGTAGGCCTGGACAATGTGCATGAGTCCCTGTCATCCCCCCAAAGTGACACCCTCAGTTGTTGTCATCGTCGCTGTCATCGGGACTGATAGCTGGGCTGGTGAGGCTGTATGTGGGAGAAGTGGGGCTGTAGCCCGGAGATGTGGGCGAGTAGGTGGAGCCCTTGGGGGAAGTTGGAGAGTAGGTGGGGGAGGTGGGCGAGTACTTGGGTGAGGTGGGCGAGTAGGTGGGTGAAGTAGGACTGTACTTAGGGCTGGTGGGCGTGTAGGTGGGTGAAGTCGGCGAGTAGGTAGGTGACGTGGGACTGTACTTGGGCGTGGTGGGTGAGTAGGTGGGTGAAGTAGGGCTGTACTTGGGAGAGGTGGGCGAGTATTTGGGAGAGGTTGGTGAATACTTGGGAGAGGTGGGAGTGTATTCTGGAGAGCTGGGGCTGTATGAAGGTGATGTCGGTGTGTATTTGGGGGACGTGGGCGAATAGGACGGGGAGCTGGGACTGTAGGATGGAGAACTGGGTGTGTAGGTGGGCGACTGCGGGGTGTAGCGCGGGCTCGAAGGGGAGTATGATGGAGAGGTTGGCGAGTACGACGGTGAGGTTGGAGAGTAATTAGGGCTGGTCGGCGTGTAGTTGGGTGAGGTGGGAGAATAGGATGGGGATGTAGGCGAGTAGCTGGGCGATGTGGGCGAGTAGCTGGGCGAGGTCGGGGTATAGTTGGGCGAGGTCGGGCTGTAACTAGGAGAGGTGGGTGAGTACGACGGGGAGGTTGGGGAGTAAGATGGAGATGTAGGGGAGTAAGAAGGGGACGTGGGGCTGTAGCTAGGTGACGTGGGGCTGTAACTGGGTGAGGTCGGGCTGTAGCTCGGAGATGTGGGACTGTAGCTCGGGGACGTTGGGCTGTAGCTGGGTGATGTAGGGCTGTAGCTGGGTGACGTAGGGGAATATGAGGGCGAAGTGGGAGAATATGAGGGGGAGGTTGGAGAATAAGATGGAGATGTGGGAGAGTAGCTGGGCGACGTGGGAGAGTAGCTGGGTGAGGTCGGGGAATACGAGGGAGAGGTGGGGCTGTAGTTGGGGCTTGTCGGCGAATAGGATGGGGAGGTGGGAGAGTAGGATGGTGACGTAGGGGAGTAGCCGGGGCTCTGTGGGGTGTAGCCCCCCGGAGAACGGGGCTCGTACGCAGGAGAGGTGGGGGAGTAATTTGGAGACATGGCGCCACCTGGAGTAATTGAGAAACAATGTTTACACCATAAGCTTATCAAGGCAATGAGAATTAGCAGGTGATGTCAGACAGTATCAGGATTTTGTCAAATTGCTACAACTCAATTCAGTTAAAATAGCAGAAATCCATACATGTATTCACAAAAGCAACAGCTACAATCATGATAACTGTGGACTTACCAGGAGAGGGAATGTAGGGACTAGCAGGGCCTGGGGATCCAGGGGAGCCAGGTGTGGGTGACCAAGCAGGAGAGTATCCAGGGGAAAAGCCACTGGCATCAGAGGCAGCGCTGGGTGAGAAACCTGCACCACCTGGAGTCATTCCACTTCCTGGTAAGGGGGTGACAAGAGGCAGGACTTGAGACAACCAGTAGGGAAGAGGAACACCAAAGAGGCGGCGAACTAGAAATGAAAGCCAAAAAAGGCAAAGAGGGTGTACTTACCTACACTGGGTGACCATGCCCCATAAGCAGGGGTGGCTCCCGTGTTCCAGGGAGTCATGGCAGGTGACATGCCACTCATGGGACTTGGTGCAGAGCCAAAGAACATTCCAGTTGCTAACAGGAAGACAAGTTCAACATTAACCAGGTTTTAAGAATGTTGGTTTGCCAACGGGATCCCACAGCACCCACTCACGACCCCTAGCACTTACGCCCTGCCATGCTGATGCCTGGGATGTTGGTGGGAATCTCCATGCCATACTGGCACTTCTCAGCGTCGAGCAGCAGGTCGAAGCAGCCAGTGCCTGCCGGTGCCAGCTGGCCCAGCATGATGTTTTCAGACACTCCCTTCATAGGGTCACACTCCCCATGGGAGGAGGCCTCCATCAGCACATCCACCTACAAGGGAGTAAATTTTAAAACCATGAAGACCCATTTATCATCAACAGGCCCTTCTTTAAAGCTCATTGGGCCCATAACATCCTTTTCTCTTACAAATTCAAGTCCCCTATAATTTCATGTCTTCCCCTTCAGCCACCCCAACCCAACTGTCATCCTCACCGTCTCCTCGAAGGAGCACTTCATGAGAGGCCCAGTGTCCTGCCGGTTGATGCCATGACGGGTGATAGCCATCAGGTGACCACGACAGGTCATGGTGTCGCAAAGCAGGGCCAAGTGGCGATAGTTGACGTAGGAGCCGTCGAAGGAGATCACATGGTACAATTCCCTCTCCAGAGCCTTGCGCACAGCCTCAATTCCCAGGACCTGAAAGAGGGTGAAGATGTAAGAGAGGACAATACACCACCATTCCAGAAAGAGTCAGATATTCACGTGATGCATTGGACAAGTCATTCCAACTGGAGGGTCTACTTACAGTAAAGATCTCCACAATGTCATTGGAGGTTGTTCTGACTGGGTCCACATCTTTCTCACTTAGGACCCTCATGAGGCTGACACCATCAGTCTCCAGGATCCACTCCTGTAGTGCCTTGAACTCCCCATCCTCTGTGATGATGATCTTCTTCTTGTTGTCAGTTTGTGGCAGATGCATGTAGACCTGAGATGAAGAGAGAGCTGAACGCAGTGCTGGCAGCCATTTTACAACACGTACTTCAAGTCTACTGGACTCTCATTCAGCAATGGTTCTGAAATGGTCAACAGCTTCAGATTCAATGCAAAGATATGACAAAATATTCTGATACCACCAGACAGCTCTCACTTGGTTAATGTACTGGCCCCACCTTGCTAATCTGCTCGATGCCCTGGAGAGTCATGTCAGTCAGCATGTTGGACTCGATGCACCGAAGAAACACGTCGTCATCCATTTTGTCAACCACCTCCTCATCCTGGAAGTGACAGTAGATTGCCAGATGCCATCATCCATACTCAGGGTGATGACAAATAGAGCAATGACTAACCTTTACCTCTTGAAACTTGTTCTCATCACTGTTCATGATGCGGATTCGAAGGACCAGTTTCTCTGCGTTGTCATCATTGAAAATGCAGTTAAGGTCATCTCCGAAACCTTATGTGGGGGAGGGGGAATAAATGCCATCATAAGTTCATTTCTGCCAACCCTGAGTCTCGCTTACTTCCACAGCCATGTTCTTATATGGGGGCACTGTGCTGTCAGGCTGAGCCCTGACCTGCATTGATCTTCTCTGCAATCTGCTCCATGGTTAACTTGCGGTCAGTCATGTGCTTGCGATCAAGCTCTATGCGCAGCAGCCAAGGCGAGATGCGCGTCACATCAAAGTCGGGCATCTCGTAGTAGACGTTGACCCATTCCTGGTCCTCGGTCACCACTGTGTTCTGAGGGTTGGGGTCGTAGTAGATGGCAGTGTTGGCTGTCACCTTCCGGAGGGTGGTGTGCTCCAATCTACACAAGATGTCCTGTGGAACGTGGCAGTCACATGGACTTTGAGGTCAAGAAATTAAATTCCCCTTCACATTTTTCTTATCCACCTTAGATTGGCAAACCACACAGCTCAAAGCAGAGTTAAGTAAAGGAGTTCCTGTAGCAAGGTGGGAGATACCTTGGCCCTCTCAGCGTCCCGGGCTGCCTGGCCTAGCAGGAACACTGTGAGTGAGGGGGTCTTCGGCCGTTTGGAAATGTTGATCAACTCCTTCAGCCTAGGCACACCAAGGGTGACGTTCTTGGCAGACACACCAGCGTAGTGGAAGGTATTCAGGGTCATCTGGGTGGCTGGCTCACCCAGTGACTGGGCAGCCAAAGCTCCAACCATCTCACCTGGATGTACCTAGATAAGCAGTAATCATTAACACCACTACTGTCCAACATTCCTCTCATTACCCAATTACCAAAGCCAGCCTAAATTTAAACTCACTGATAATTTAAATTATCAAAGTTTCTGACATCTCTATACTGTTTGAACATTTCCGATAAGCAAAAAAGGGCATAACGTCTGCCATTTCCTTCCCAAATCCTGGAGCTTACAATGGCTTGGTTGAACTTTGTCTCAATCTCCCCCAGGAGCCAGTCAAATGCCTCAGTGCTAAGGCGGAACTCTTCGGTCATGCGTCGTGAGCAGAGGGTGGAGCGCAGGTGGATGTTGAAGAGCAGAGTGGCATTCTCCTGGGCCTGCCGGCTCAGTGGGTCGTCCCCATTGACAATCACCAGCTTCTTACTCAGCTCCTGCACACCTGGATACATGAACTCATACCTCTTTAGTACAGCCCTGGATAAACGGAATCAAGTGTGCAAAAAACAGAATGAGTAGCGTTGCAGAACTGAAACACTTGCAAGTGAGAGGGAAACCATGAGTGACCCTAATCATTAGATGTTTTCACTCTGAACACTTTGGATGTACAATAAAGGTTACAGGTAAAACCGAATTAGAGGGCGTATTAGTAGAGTCATGCAACTTAGCAGGTAATCTGCATGACTCCAAATATAACAAGAGCTGTGTGCAAGATCGCACAACATGATTTACACAGCTTAGCTTCTCAGCATCAGGTACTGTCACACAATAGCGTTCTACAAAGTTGCTCATTAGCCAGCTGATAATCACAACATACCAGAGGTATTAAACACTTTTTCGGATAACCTGTGTTTATTGTACTGTTAGTCATGACAGGAGGCACACACCATTAATAACCCTCAGTGGGTTGAGATCCGTTGGGGTGCGAGGATTGATGCGGAAAATCTTTTGCGCATTCCAGATCATCCTGGCAAGATTACATGGCAGAACAACCTACAGAAAAAAAAAAAAAACAACACATCCAATAATCATATCATAGCAGCACAAATGCCAAGTAAAAACTGGAGAAGTTATATTATACAAACAGACAGAACCATGAATGCTGTAGCTACAGATCTAATAGATGCCTGCACGTGACCTCTGACCTTGCTGTCTCCAGTGGGGAAAATAGCACGAAGGATCTCCCGATCTTCCTTCATCTTCTCAAACTCACGCTCCAAGGCACTTTGCACGTGTGCATTTGTCATCACGTCTTTCACCACGTCCTCCTGCAGGGTACGTCGAAGTGCTCGCTCGTTGGTATAGTCAAACTTGAACCTGTGGGATCAGAACAAGTGAGCTGAACAGGCTCCTTAAACGGCCTGTTGATTGAGGTAACCCACCAAATAACCATTGCTCGACCCTGACTTCACCAATATGGGCTAAAATTACAGAAGTAGATCTGTAGCTTCGGAAATTGATTATAAAGGAACAAGACTAACATCTTCAGACATATGACTGGAAAGAAAGGAAAACCAAACTGTATATTCCTCAAGTATTGGGAATTAAGGAGAGCTTTGGATGGCTCACTTCTTCTCAAAGGCCTTGTGAGATGGCTTCAATGTGGCCATGTTCTGGAACTCCACAGCCTCTCCAGCCAGGCCGTCCTCCCCATATCGCAGCTGCACCACCTGATTGATGGAGTTGCGCACTGTGGCGTCGTACTTCACCATCACTGACTCCATGGATTTGATCAGACGACGCTGGATGTAACCTAGAGGATGACCAACAAGAGAGTGACCGGTGACAGCAGCCAAAAGGGATGCCAACATTTGGCTACAGCGAGCCCTATCCAGACTTACCCGTCTCGGCAGTCTTCACAGCTGTATCGATAAGTCCTTCTCTGCCACCCATGGCGTGGAAGAAGAACTCTGTGGGTGTAAGGCCAGCCAGATAGGAATTCTCCACAAAGCCCCTGCTCTCAGGTCCATAGTCATCTTTGATGAAGTGCGGCAGTGTGCGGTGTTTGAAGCCAAATGGGATGCGTTTTCCTTCCACATTCTGCTGCCCCACCACCGCAATAACCTGGGAAGATATGTGTTAATTAAAATTGTGCCCTTCAAAACACATTTTCCAAAAGGGCACAGGACACAGAAACACATTAAAGGTACATGCTTTATTTAACTCGGTATTGTTCCAAACATCCTTTCTTTTGGCATACCTGTGAAATATTGATTTTGGATCCTTTGGACCCAGCCACCACCATGGATTTGAAATTGTTGTACTCTGACAGGGATTTCTGGGCAGAGGATCCAGTCTTGTCTCTGGCATCATTAAGGATGCGATTGACCTGGTTCTCAAAGGTTTGCCTCAGGGTGTTGCCAGGTGTGGGCTCCAACTCATTGTTGTGTGCCTTCTCAATTACCTGGATAGGACAACAATAATATCTGACAAGTTTAACATAAAAACCAAAATAGTATGACAGAAAGCTGCTAGGCCAACTGCTAATGTTTTTGAATTGGCCAGTATACTCACCTCTATTACATCCTGTTTGGCCTTCTTGATGGTATTCTGAATGTCCAAGTAAGTTTTTGCATCAGCAATAGAGTCACCAATACCAATGGAGTGACCTGGAGATGACACCAAGACATGATCTTAAAATAGAACGCTTCTAAGCATTAGCTTCACAGATTTATGACATGTCATTGAAGAAAAAGGCCCAAACTCAAGGTCACACTTTTGTTCAGGACCCTTACCCTCAATGAGCAGCCAGTTGTTGACCACTGTCTGGATGTTGGAGTAAAAGAGCCTGGTGACATCATGACCCATCTCCAGATAAGATATGTGGACTAGAGAGCCAGCAGAGGTTCCCAGGGACTTCTTGCAGAGAATACCCATAATCAACTCCCCATTTTCCACAATCACCTGGAGATTGGGTGATAAAACAATGCACGCTATAAAAGCACTCAAAGGAAACAATGGGAAACAGTAGAGATAACTGCATGTTGGGTGGAAAGTCAAATACACATAAAACTAAAAAGCAGAAATAGAGGGAAGAGGGGTGGTCTTCAGTTAATTCTACAAAAAACAGCTACCTACCTTTGTGTCCCCAGGAGAAATGTGTTTGTAGGGTCCACTGTCTTCTTCATCAGGATGGGTGCTGTGTGTCCGGATGGCATTGATATGGCCCGGGATAATGAGACTGAAGATTTGCTTGCCAGTCCACAGTGGCCGAGGTTTCAGGATGGCTGGCTGAGGGACTTTGCCATCCCATGTGGAGAGGAACATGAGGAGGTTCATCACCTCACCCTGAAAGGGATATTTTGGAAAGATAAACACCTTGTTCTGCTGCAATGTCACAGAGTATGAACAGGTGTAATCAATTCAGATACGGGGAAACTCCAATCAGCCTAAGAAACAGCTATTAAGGCTAGAAGGAAGTCATACCAGTGCAACAGCTCAGAAACTAAAACATCTGAGAAAGCAAAACAGCCTCACCCTCTCGAGGAAGACATCTCGCTTGGTAAACTTGCGCACAGCAGTGAGGGTGTCCTGCACGATACCCATGACGGGCCTGTTTGATTGAGGGGTGACAATCATGCGGGGCACCATGGCCAGCTCCTGGATCTCTGCCCGTGTCTCCAGGGACTGTGGTAGGTGGAGGTTCATCTCGTCCCCATCAAAATCAGCATTGTAGGGGGTGGTTACACTGAGAGGGGGAATAAAGGGGAGGGAAGTCAGTGCTAGCCAGTCAGGACTGATTGACAGAGTGTGTGCCATTCTTCTTCCTTCTAAAAAGCACAATATGGATATGACATATACAGTAAACAAGAACCCGTTGAACAAATCACAAAGTCCACATTCATGAGCTACCTGAGGTTGAGTCGAAACGTGGACCAGGGCAGAATGCGAACTCTATGTCCCATCATAGACATTTTGTGCAAGGTGGGCTGTCGGTTGAAGATGATGATGTCACCATCACACATGTGGCGTTCCACCTGAAGGGGAAACAATTTAGTACTTTAGCACACTCAGATCATGGTATATATAGTCCAATTGTGGGGCAACTTAAACAGCACCATGAACTGCCGAGAACCAGAAAGCAGCACTTTCTCTCAAGGATCCTGGCAGCATTGAAGGCACCAGAGAAGAGAGAACATGCATCACCTTGTAGCCAATCTGAAGGTGCAGGTCACTAGGTTTTGGGTGAAAGCGCAGATCAATGCGGTCCCCATTGTCACGAATAATGTATTTAGCTCCCGGGTACTGGCTGTTACCCCTCCGCACGAGCTCTTGAAGCCTGAAACACATGGCATAACATGCAGTCAGCCTTCATAAATATAGGCCAACATGGCGATTCATCACTGCTTACATTCATATGCAACAGGAGACCACAAACTCACAAGTGACTAAACTTTACATACAAAGAACATGATTAACAAGCCAATTCATCACGTCAGACTCCCATGAGTTTAAAAAAAATTTACCTGGAAAAACTACATTACCTGTTTTAAATTTTCACCCATTCTAGTATTTCTATAATTTCCAGAGAATCATAATGAATAGCTCATTCCCTACCTACATAACCTGGGTAAATGTTAGCACCCTTAATGTGTGTTTAAATCCTACATAAACAAACAGCATCAGCAATTCCTGCATACACACCGGTCAATGTTGAATGGGGTGACAATCTCTGGGAAGGTCATGTTGGCAGCAATGGACCGTGGGACGCCGACCTGGTCAATCTGCAGGTTTGGGTCGGGTGTGATGACAGTACGGGCAGAGAAGTCCACGCGCTTTCCCATCAGGTTACCTCTGACACGCCCTTCCTTGCCTTTCAGCCTCTGTTTAAGGGATTTGAGGGGGCGACCAGATTTCTGCATTGCCTGGAGTTAGAAGTAGTAAGAAAAAGTGTTTAGTGCTCTGGCTTTGTAACAATATACAGTTATAGTCAAATACAGATTGTATTCCTACAAGAGTACACAGAATCTCATTCAAGAAAGAATTAAGGATCACTTTAGTACAAGTGATGTCACAAAATGGGTCTAGCGTATGCTTGAGGAGAAATTTAGATCTCATGAAAGCTTTCCCCTCCTGTTCTTAAGTATTACAGAGAGCCTGGGCTCTCCTCCATTTCACTCAACATACTCATTGTGTAATCATGTAGGTCATGGGTCGGGAGCATTGTGCCGTACCCTGGGCAGTCCTGGAAGCTCGTTGTCCACCATGGTGGCCACATGAAACTGCAGCAGCTTGACATCTTCAGCTATGACGTGGGCGGCAGCCCCGCTTTGCTCATTTCGCCGCAGTTGGTTATTGATCTTCACTATGTCCGCCAGCTTGTGTGTCAGATCGTCCTGCGAGGAAAGAGCAAGTCCTAAATCACAACACTACAGCAAAATGGTTTATGTCATTTTGGATGCTGGCTGCATGTAACATATAGTTGGCCGGCTTCAAGACATCTTATACATGCCAAACAAGCCACCCACTGAAGA
This sequence comes from Gymnarchus niloticus, assembly GCA_009936485.2. NCBI lineage: Eukaryota > Metazoa > Chordata > Actinopteri > Osteoglossiformes > Gymnarchidae > Gymnarchus > Gymnarchus niloticus. Next base: position 20,154,628 of record JAACJT020000002.1, read on the forward strand.
GTGGCATCACTGATAGCCCCAGAAAAAACACAAAGCCTCAGAATAAAATGGCCACTATGACAGCCGGTTTCATTACCTGGTTACGGGCAGAGCCCTGCATGACGACAGCTGGCCGTACAGCCAGAGGAGGGACGGGCAGCACGGTAACAATCATCCACTCCGGACGGGAGAACTTGGGATCCATGCCCAGGATGATGTCCTCTTCATCAGAGATACGCTTAAAAATCTCATGGACACGCTCGGGGCTCAGCAGGATTTTCTTCTCCTGGGAGTCCTCGTTGACGTGCTTCCACTCTGCGTACAGCTCCAGCCCTGACCGCCGGATCTTGGGCTGGTACCGCCCACAACCACCGTGGCCCTGACGACATGAACACCTGAATGAGTAAGCTGAACTTAAAGGACAGCAGAAAAACCTCATCAGAGAGATGTGTAGATAGCAACACCTTCTCCTTTGTTATGTCTTCCTCAGTCTCAGCCTGCTCCACGCCAAACTTGTTGTCCATTTCCTCTCCCCCTTCACAGATGTTCTTGCCTTTACACAGGTCATACACATAGGTGAGACGTTTCCGAGGGTGCCCCTTTGACTTGGCCAGAATGTCCTTTATCTTTGGGTTGTTCTGAAACATCATGGGGGGCAGGGGGGCAAGTTGGAACAGAATTGAGAGGTGGCATCACTGGCAAAATTTATCCAACGCGATTACCTGCTGTTACTCACAAAATATACAAGAGGATGAGTGTTTTGAAGAGCAGGACAGAAATCAACTCAAGAGGTTATAGTACAAGCATCACACGTGCATAACAGAATGTATGGCAGCAAATTAAATTTATGAAGATTTTTCCCAACCAGAGGCATGCAAACCATATGCTAATTAAGGAACATTTCATTAAAAACAGGAGCAGGAGAGCAAGCACCCCAGGCTGTTCAGTATTCTGTAGATATGTTTCTGAACCACTGGACGGGCCATGAACACCCCCTACTGGTCCACAGATGGGAGATACCATAATAAATAGACCTTGAGGTTTAGAATACCACACATTATATACATGATAGACATTTAGCATCTCTTACAGTTAAGTTGTGGATTATTCTGTCCAAAATGACGATTCCCTTGTCATGGTTCAACCCTTCTCTCCTTGTACAGTGTGGCTGTGTTTACAGTTTGCGTAAAATTGTCCCAAAGTTTTTTTACTAACCGCATCAACCAAGAGCTTGGAGCAGAAGAAGCAAACACAACGCAGAATCTTCATGATTTTGGTCATGAAGCCCACATGGAAGACTGGTTTGGCCAACTCTATGTGACCAAAGTGGCCTGGGCATTCCGTCATGTTACCTGGAGGAAGGACAACACACACAAACATAAGCATACCCTGGCTAGTGGGAGAGCAAAATCTACATTAACAAAGGCGTGTCCTAGGTACCGGTGTAACGGTACAACTTGTATAAATATTGCTTTACCTGCACATGTCTGACATTTCCCCGACCTCTCGATGACGCCTTGCCGTGGATCCATGAGGCCCCCTAGTTTTGGTCGCCCTCCTTCAGTGGTTTCGGGGTACTTAATTCCCCCCTCGGTGACTGACATTCGTTTCTGAAAGGAAAGAGGAGACGAAAATAAAACGTCTACCAAACACACGTAAGTAGTGGTTATTAAATACCCAAATATTAAATGTGCACATTTACATAGGCTGTAAGAATAAAGGGAATTATACCACTAGCCACGTGGACGTGCCGATACATGTAACTTGTCTACGTAAAAATGGAACGGCGTCATCCTAAAAACACAAGTCTTTCACACTCGGCCAATATCAGTTAACTGAATACCAACACGGTAACCGATTCATGGACCCTACCGCCATAATCAAGCAGTAAAATGCCCAAATAGGTGTAGCGAGCAAGCCAGTGTAATGTCACATAGGGTAAACGTAATAAACCCGCCAACACAATGACGAGTCGTTGATACATGTTAATGTTATAAAAAGACATGCATTGCACCACTTTAAAATAGGTTTTATTGTCAAAATACAGGTTAAAAACTGAAATATGAATGCAAATCTTATCCTGTGTCAACCCGAAGAAAGTGTATGGGAATGTAGCAACATGTGAAAACGCACGTTTGACAAAAGCCGAATTAAACTTGTCAGCTACAGTGAAACACATGACACCACAAATGCACATTTAAACGTCAAGGGCAATTGTCTTTAATTACTGTAGGCATCCGTTTTGCAGTGAAAGTGAAGTTCTGTAAACATGCGCTTCCTGACGTGAACTAGCTGCTAGGCTAACTGTGTTAGCCTACACAGAGACGAAAACATTCACTGACATGATAAATATTGAAAATCCACTGGTATATTTATCTGGATATAGATGATCAGTAAGAGAACACTCCATTCAAGTTAAATGAATACCCCCCTCCCCAAACCAGAACCTACAAGCTCATCTGGGCTGATGATGCCGAATTGCACTCTCTTGATGAGTCGCAATGGGCATGCGCTGTCGCCGGAGGGCGGTCCGTGCATCCTGTCTATTCAAAGAGACGCGTCCTCCCTCGGCACGCCGCTTTGTAAGGAGGAACAGGTAAAATTGCCACTGAGACTCTGTCCAAGCCCCCACCGGCGACCGGAACGTCTCCGATGGTGAGTTCCCAAGGACCCAAGTTGCTTACGACTCTATGAGACTGCTTATTTACGCTTAAAAACTAACTGCTATAACTAAGGGCTTGCTCCCTTCCTTTCCTCGAACTACTCTCTTGAGCGCTCTAAGCGCATCTGAGCAAGAAGCGCGTCTACACCGCCTTTTATAGGCTGGCGATAGGCTACAGGTTTACAAGTGCCACATTGCAGGGGCAGCACAGTCTAGGGGCGGGCCATAAGGTAGCGTAGTAAAACGGTAATTGGCTGCGGGAAAAGCTACGCCTGAATAATTAATTTGATTGGACGTATATCCAATGAATGTTCACGTATTTTTCCGAACGAATTGGAAGAAGGGGCGTGCTTAAGGAACACATATATTGGTCAAATTATATAAAGGGAGGAGTTTCAAGATATTGCTCGGTTAGTTTTTTTCAGTTTTTATAGAACTCGTACGCGGTTCGTCAAAAACTTAATGAATATGTAAATCTGAAGAAGAGCGCACCAATGGCATCAATAAACGACTGTCCTGAATTAATTTTTGTTTGACCCGCCTTATTTCCGAACAATTCCGAGCTCTGCCGAATAGGAATTTTCCCTCTTAGCAAAAATAAAAAAAATCCGCGCTGTCTCGCCCGTCTCGCTTTGGATCAGCTACGACTCTTGGAAAAGAAGCTCGCGCGTTAAGGCCTACGTAGCCCATTTCAGAAAATACGATTATTTTTTTATTATTTAGGCAAATATAGTGAAACAAATTGGTCTCATCGATATACTTTTCTTTCGCTTTTTATTCGCCGTCGAGATATTTTGATTTTTTTGTATGTTTTTTCGTTTTTTACGGGAATGTACTGGGTCCTCGGTCTCCAGTAGAGGTGAATGCTGAACAGCTGCGACTCTCTTTGGCTATGTCACCTAGGAAAGTCCGAAGAAAGCCTGTACTGTATAATATTGGCACTTTTTAAGGAATACGGTAAACTAACTTCGGTAGAAGTGGATATCCCGTTATTGCCTAGTATTCGTGGTTTATTCAGGTAATTAAGCCTCTTTTACACAAAAAAACAGCAACATAAACGAGAAGGCCGTTTTCTGTACGACAACTTAAAGAAGAGTACGTTAAAGAGGCAAAAGTTAGAACACATTGTTTTTCCTGAAATTTAAACGTAGTTCTGATTGCGAAAACGCAATTAGTCATGCCGTTACAAAATTGTGGTGATCTATTTTTGATTTCGTATTTGCCGTCGTACTACAGTTGATACTCTTGCAATGGTGGCGAGAGGTGGTTTGTTCTTAGCTAGCTAGCTGTTGCTAACTAGCACGACCCTAAATTCTTCAGGATTTTTATATGATTAGTGTCGGAGGTGTGGCAGTGCGGTTAGATGGTTGTCTTAGCTATGTACATAACACGATATTATTAGAGGCGGTGAGAATACATTTTGATGTGATTTATTGGGTTAAAGTAGCGGCGAACTAGCTCTCTTTAAACAATATGGCTGCCAACATGGAATTGGCTTGTTAAGTCATGAGGAACTGGGCACTTTGTATGTAGTTATTCGCAGTAAGACTTGTAACTTTAATTGTCACCGGCTTAATTTGAATTTTTATGGCTGTGTTGTACAGCTGCGTTTAGGACTTTGGTCAGCCAAATACGGAGACACTAGCTAAGGAGTTAATTGTTAGGGAAGGGCTTTGTTTCTTTTCCCTTAAGAAATGCTCGAGTAATAAACCAGCCATTTCGACTAGGTTTATACAGTATTCCTACGACCAGTTATGTAATGGAGCCGTATTTAAATCACCTACGGACCCCGGGGACGTATGTTATGATCAAGTTTCTGTTGATGGGTTGATAGTCATCAATCCATTTTGGAGTTGAACTGTCTTACCATTACTCTAACAAAAAATTGAGGCGTTTTCAGCAACTACGAACTTGGTGTGGTTGGCTAAGTTTTAAATACTCATACAGCTGCGTCCGTTACTACCTAACTACCGTTTGTTCAGTCCCGTGCACGCGAGCAACTGTCAGAAGCCCGCTTTTTAAAAGGAATGGTGGATGAATAAAAAGCCACCTTTAACTCGACTGTTTCTTAATGCTTTTTAGCAGGTACATTGGCGTAGCTGGTGTGGAATAATATTTTTAGTACCTAAATACTTTAACTGAGAATTAAATAGGTAAGTATGAGCTTGACATGGCGGGCGGGGGTCGTAATTTTTTTTTTTAACGTTACATGAGAACGGGGTCGCTAGGAAAAGGACAGCGAGCTTGGTTGTGTAACTAGCTAAATAAATAAGGTACGCACTCTAACTCAGGGCAAATGTCAATGTAGAAACAACGAAAGTTGGCTTGAATTTGTTTCATGTAGCCCTAACTAAACCACGGTTTGAAAACCGGAGGCTGGGGAATAAACTGACATTTTGAATTGTGATTGCCTCTTTAGCATGAAGTTAGCGACGGTGCTCTATGGAGGAAGCTGGCGACCACCACCGGTTCGCCTTATAGTAATCTTGTTATTGAAGGTTCGCTTGAACAAAAATGGCCTGTGTGTGAGTGTCTTTCATGTGCGTTACAGGGCATTTTTACGTACTGCGCATGCGAAATAATTCGCGTTTACCCGCATGGAATGTCCTGCCTGGACGCCTCACAGCCAAGCGAGTATAATTGTTTGCATGCCTGTCTTGTATCTCATGAAGGCCTCTCTGGTACGAAACACTTAATTATTTTTGAAGACGTTTAATGAACCACAACTTTTCTGATGACACAATGTATGTTTGCTTTAATAAACACTAAATTTACTCACTAATGGGCCTGTCAGTCTCTTTTGTGTTTGTAAAGTCTGATACTGAAAGACGTTTTAAATGCAGGATAGTATCTTGTTCAAGCATCTCATTGCAATTGTGTGGCTATAGAATCCTGGTGCCTTAACTTCTAAGGACCAAGGAAGATTATTAAGGTGTAAATACAACCATTGTCAGTATCCTGAGGTTTTTAAAACTTGTGGAATCTTGTTGGGTATTAACCATATGAAGACTACTGTTAATTTGGGAGTTAATGGTCACATGTTGTGAT
>JAACJT020000002.1:20160416-20173532 GCA_009936485.2 Gymnarchus niloticus
TGTGGCTATAGAATCCTGGTGCCTTAACTTCTAAGGACCAAGGAAGATTATTAAGGTGTAAATACAACCATTGTCAGAACTTGTGGAATCTTGTTGGGTATTAACCATATGAAGACTACTGTTAATTTGGGAGTTAATGGTCACATGTTGTGATTCTGTTGCTTATTAAAATTAGGTCATAAATTAGAAAGTGCTAAATGGGCACAGGTCAGGGGTGTATGAGGTCAGTACAAGCCTCTTTGTTGTTGTCTTTATCCTAATTTATAGTTTTACAACCTTGAGGGTGGTTATGGTTTTGACTACTTAGGCCCCTTGTCAGACTAAAGTCTAAGAGACCCTCCTCATAACAGTCTACAAGGTCTCATGACTGTAAACCTAAATCTCTTGCATGCATTGAAATTAAGCTCTATTCACTTGAACATCTGGCGATCACACTTCTTCTCATTCCCTGATTGGTCACAGCATAATATAGTTTGTGACCAACTGTTTATCCCACACTACACATGATGTAACAAGAATATGTTGGGCAGGGTAATCTTTTTCTTGGGGGGGAATCTGGAGTTGACCTGGCATGGCCTTTTTTTTTTTTTTTTTTTTGTCATGAAATTACATTCTCCTACTTTGAGCATTTCTGTATACCAATTTGGGACATTTCGCAACGTCATAGTATTATGATTGATTTCATATGGTTTTCAGTGCATGTTGTTTGTCGTGTGAAAAAAGTCTAAAATGAAAATGGTGCCAACAATAAACAGTTTAAAGCTGATCTGTGACAAATGGCAATTCTCACTTAACATTGTCTTCTGTACTAAATTTCTGACACTTGTGGTATCTGGTATATTGCCTTGCATTTTCATGTTTTGGATAGTCAGCAGAGTTTTGGTGTTTGCGCGAGCATATAGGAAAAAAAAAATCCCGTTGGTTTATATCAGAATTGATTTCCACAGACAAATAGATATAAGGATGTATCTGTAAAAAGCACCCTACATTAAATGGTTATTCTGAAATGGGCCTTTAATTTCCCCACATCGTTTTTATCCTGTCTCCCTCCAGTGGAGAAAGATGGTCATGGCAACGGTGTGTAATTAAGTTGCGCAACGTCGTTTTTCTGCATAGCTCCACCTGGTGGTGCATGGAGACTCATACAGGAGATGTGGTGCCTACGTACCTATTCGATATCTGGTGTAACTTTTGTTTTTGCGGCTCAAGAGTTTATTTTTACGGCAATTCTGGCCGCTCTGAATTTTTTACAGCTAGGCTTCAGAATTATGGCTACCATTACTTTCTTTTTACTAGTTTAATAACAAATAACTTGCAACACAACCTTTTGCCTTGTACCAGACACCTAACCATGTTAGCAAGGCCCTTATAACTTCAAGAAATATTTATATGACCTCAACTTCAATATTCACTTTTAACAGCCGATTTTTAAAAATTATCAGTATTAAAACCTAATTTGATATACTGTATACAGCACGATACATAAATGATTGTTTTACCATTGAGAACCGGTTTCAACCCGCATTACCTTCATAATATTAATCAAGATGAAAAGTTTGTCTAATTAATATCGCAGCCTTATTTTGCTAATAAAGTAACAAGTGATGCTTTGCCACTGAATAACTTGTCACTCTGACCTAACGACAGGCCCTGCTACGTATTTTAAAAATATATTTCTAAAATAGTTAAAATGTAAAGGCAATTATGACTCAAATGAATTATAATTTAGAATCTACTTCCCAGATACAAGCCAGCAGCTAAACAATGATTACTGCTGTCTGTTTCTAGCACAAGACGCAGGTAATTTTTAATTCACATTTAATTTAGGTTGAATAATTTTAAATTCACTGTGTAAAACTGTCCTACTCTACATCGCTGTGAATGGAATATACAGTGCTGTGCAAAGTATACGGTGAAATGGAATTTGGATATCTGAAATTTGTGCTGTAATATTTGACACTCAAAAGTGATCAGGTCATATGCGTGACTTTACCAGGGGATAAGGCACATCTTCTAACCTTTTCTGGCCAACCAGCTTCCAGGACTGGGACTAACTGCTTTATGAAGATGATTTTTAGGCCGCTCTCTTCAAATTTCAAAGGGTGAGCTACTCCAATTAATCCTAATTAATCAGTTTCAAAGGTGTTAGCTAGCTTTCCTGAGAACTAAAAGTACACATTTTAGACTTTATTGATCCCATTGGGAAATTCAGTTATAGTATAGATGCTGCTACATATGGGCAGTTAAATATATGCTAAACTTATTTTGTTAGCAATTAAGCCATGACATGCATGCAGAGTTAGTGCCTAACAAAAAATAGTTCTGTATCCGTTATTTGAAGCGGACTTTGGAACTATGCTTGATTATATGACCTGTTTATTAAAGGCAGCATGGGCACCAGCGACAAAATTCTGCAAGAGTAATGGGTAACTGTAAAAAAAAAAAAAAAAAAAACATGTTCAGTTAAATAGCAGTACACGTTACAGAAATGAAAGACGTAATCGCGTTTTTACTTTTGGAAAGAGGGCCTTCAGAGAATAAGATGAAGGCATAAATTCATTGGGAGTGGCTATAGCTCATTGACCACAACATGGTAATTATTTACATTACAGTTAAACAATGTGAACAGACAGAAATTGCAGAACCCTCCCTGTGATGAAGGATTCGGTGAAGGAAGCAATCAAGGAAACTTTTGGCTATTGTTAATTAATTGTAATGTTTTGTTTTTTCTTTTATGAGATGGTATGGTTAAGAATTCCTCATTTAATACTCATCTCATCTTCCAGACACCACCCGCCTGATCAGTTACTTTATGGGTAACGTTGTTGCTAAGCAAACAAGTGGGCATGTTGGATGTTACACCAGTAGCTCCGGAATAGTTTTGAAATTTAACGTCTGTGTCCTGCAGCCCCCTGGTTGTTATGAAATTACAGAGGCCAGTCCAGCAACGATCCAACATTTTGTAATATATTAGTATAATAAGTACCGTTTACCTGATCATCCAGGACTTTGAGGAATAAGCTTTTTTAAACTCTTTTTACCACGCTGTCTATTTTCCTGTAGTACAATCAGTCGCATACAGCAGCTGTTGAGTCATTAGTTGTCAATGAGATGCTTTCTGCTGTCATCATGTGCTTCTGAAAAGAAGGGCCTATTTGATATCTTCCCACGTCACACGAGTATCCGTAAATTGAGGAAGACACATCCGCCCGCTTTCAGCGAATGCACTGGCCAGTGTGCTTTCTGGGTGATTCTGTGGCATGGCAGTGGGCTCAAATTGTGCAACGGACTATACAGCTCAGTAAGAGCTCTGATGCTTCAAGAATGCTTGCCCTGCTCATTGCCAGTGTCATGGAAAGCGTGTGTGTGTGTGTGTGCGTGTTGGTGTGCGTGCGTGCGTGTGTTACTTTTCTAGATATAGCCCTGGATGAATCCCAGGCCAAAAAACTTAAACAAATACAGAAGCAACTTAAGCAAGTACACTTTGTAAAGTTGCTGGGTTTAGCTGAATTAGACGCTAAGGTGTATTTGTTTGTGTTTAGACATGTCGTAGCTGGCTGCATATGTGAAGTGGCTTAATGACTGAAAAGAAGGGAAGATGCATTAACCCAGGGGGAGCTCTTCCCTATTGATGTCAGTGTTTGCCTGACTCTGAGTGTGCGAGTGTGTGTGTGTGTGTGTGTGTGTTTGTGTGACCGAGTGCAAGAAAGCGTGAGAGATTGGGGGGGGAGCGGGTGCGCTGTTCTGAAAAAGGGAGACTGCGTGAGAGAGACTACCCGAGGGGGACTGTGGAACAGAGCATGAGCAGCAGAGGGGAGACGGAAAGGGCTCCATTTTGGCTAAGATATTTTGAATCCCTCTTAAAACGTCCCCTTCATGTTGTGGCAGGAGGTAAGGAGTGACGCCCAGACAGCACGCTGAAGGTGTTTGCTGTGGTGTCGTTGCCTTTTTCTTACCAGTAGCTCTGATACTAAAGCGGCCGTAGTGGGGCCCAGGCATTTGGCCTGGTGGGAGTATTCGTGTGCGTGAGTGTTTTGACTTTCCGTGTCCATGCTGGCAGTCTGAGTTGGTCCGATTCAAAGTGTCAGTAAGGCATGTGTGTATGTGGGATGGGCTTTGGGTGTCTGTTTGTCCATGTGGGTTAAGATAGATCTTCAATGGGAAGTTTATCGTGAAGCTTAGGTCAACTGCTTGATAGTTCCTTGTCTCAGTCTGGAGAGGAACCGTCAAAATGTTTGACTCTATATTTGCGTTTTTGGTGGGGAACATTTTGGCACCAAGTCATCAGTGCCCTCACCATGACTGGATTCCGTTGCCATTCTTAACGTAACCTTGACCTTTAAACTCTGACCTTTACATCTAAGGTCTCTGAAGGTAGTTTCAACCCAAGAGTCATATCCTCATGCTTGTGAGACATCCTTATTTGAAGTGTTGGGGGTGGGTTAGTATGGGTTACTGCTAAAGCTTTGATCTCTTTGGGATCAGGTTGTGTTGCAGAATGGGAAACACATTGAACAAGATCCTGAATGAATGTCAAGCCACGTTTTCGCAGAATGAGAGTCACATGACATAGAAGTTAGGAAGGACAGATACACTCTCTTTTGGCTGAACGCCAAAATCATGCTGTGTGAATCGTTAGTATCAGATTGTTATGCACACATGTATTCATTTATGTTTGCATGTGCTTTTAAATTTTTTTTTAGCATAGTCAGCTTTTTCACAGTGATTGCCCCTCAAAAAGTACTCAGGGGATTTCATTACGCATGTCATCTAAACGGAATTAAAACCTTCTGAACCAGAATAATCAGTTTAGTGAAAATAAAAAAAACAATCGTGTGAGGAAATATCCTGCCACGTTCATTTAGACCAAGCGTGACACTAATAGCCTCGTTTCAAAACACGATCAGGTAAGTAGTTTGCTGAGGAAATACTTGTGGAAATCTGTGTACGGCGACGAAATCTCGCAAGTAGGCTCAGGGCATCTCTGCGGTCATCTGCCAAGGCGAATCGAGAGGCTGCTGTGCAGATAGCCTTGACGTGTAGAAACTCTGAAAGAGCGTGAGAGTATTTATGGAAGACGTAAGTGGAATGGAGGAACACTTGGGGCGGAAAGGGTCCCAGCATCCTCAGGGGAGGCACGAGTACATCCTGTTCTTGTGGTGTTAGTTTTGTTGACATCGCCGTGCTGTTCTTCGCAACAGGAAGTTCTTATCAAGGGCTGTTTTTTTCCCTCTTGTAACTGAATGTTTTCCCCTTTTTGAATATCGGTATTTAGTGACTGTGATATGGCTTTATTTTTTGAATCTGGTTGAAAATCCACGTCTAAGAATCTGATTTAAAAATCAACACTTGTTGCTATCCAAGCCCCGCACAGGTCGATATCTCAAGCATCGTTTTCTTGGGATCTTTGTTAAAAGAAGGATATTTTTAATTCCCTGGGTTATTTCTCAGACCTTCTCTAAGGGGTCTAATAAGTACATGGTGAATTTGCATTAAATGTACATTTATGCCATTAGATGTTTCTACAGTGGTAATGGATGGAAATCGGAGCATTCATGGCTTTTCATGCTTTGCTGTCCCCAGCCGTGTGTGTGATCCCGAGTGTGTGTACATTTTCCTCCGTTTGTGTGTGTAGTGCGTGCACACATTTCTTTTTTTTTCTGTGTGTCCGCCTCTCACTCCCCTGTTTAATATGCTCGGTGTGTCTCAGACAGTTTGCCAGGGAGCTCTCCCGCCTTTCCGTCCTGACTCGCCTCGTCTGACTGGCTTGATCAGACGCGTAAACAAACACGCGGACCGATAAATCAGATCCTGGCCGTGCGGCAGACCAGAGCCAAGCGGGAAGAAAGATGTGCATTTCTTTTTACGGAAGACAGGGCCCCGTTCTGGGCTACACCACAAGAGAGGTCAGTTATCCACTATTCCTCAAACCCCCGAAGGATGACGCACAATTAGGCATGGAAGCAGTCGTGGCCAGTTAATCGATGCTCGGCTAAAGCAGATGGGTCGGAGTGTTTTTTGTTTTTTTGTCAGGTCCGGTCAGGAGAGGCAGCTCGTCCAGCGGGACAGAAGGACGCTGAAAAGGAGGACCCCCATTGTTTCCTCATTGTGGAGGCCCAGCACCTCCTCCTGGAAAAGCCCAGGCACTAAATTAATTGCTCTTCTTTCCAGGCCTCCGTTGCAATCGGCTTAGTATTAATCTGTGCTCCTCTGTCCGAGCCAAGTCTGGACCGAGCAGCGCCACGGAGTCCCCCTGCCCCCCGCCCCCCCCTTTCTGGTCCTGCCCCTCTTTGTCTGCCAGCTGCTAGCCACCCCACACGCAGGCCATGCCGCGCCTCTCTCTGGTCAGCCACCTCCGCCTCTCCCCTCAGGTCTCCCAGTCGTTTGGGCCACCTTTTTCTTTCCCCCGCTTTCTCTCTCTTTATTTTTCCCCTCTCGGCCTCCGTTGTTACTCTTGGCAAACTGCCACAGTCTCTGACCATCTGCCTCTCCCTGGTTCTCTCCCTTTATCTCTCTTTCTCCTTTATCTCTCTCATTCTCTCTTTTGACGTCATTGTCGTCGTCGCTTTTCCCCCTCTCCCTCTCTCCTCCCTGCTTTCCTGCGTTCCCGTTCTCCCTCTCCCACTGCCCCACCGCATCCATCTTCCTCACCCTCCATGCTCCTCTCCCGGTCTCATCTGATCTTTCTCTCTTCCTGTGTCACGCTCAGCTTGCTGTCAGGCACAAACTGGAGTAGGGCTCTATTTAAAGAGATATTGGGGGGGGTGTGAATCGGGGGTGTTGACAGCACACTCAGAACCGCTCTGACCAGAAACAGGAAATATGAACCTCAATCAGTGTTGTGTCGTGGACAAAAAAAAAAAAATCAACTCACAAGCGTGCACATCCACTACCCCCTTTCCTCATACAGCGTGGATGTCTCTTTCCTAACCACCAAACACATGCACAACAACCCTGCCCCCTATCAGACGATTACCCCCCCAGCTCTTCCCCACAGAACACAAACACAACAGCCCCCCCAGTTGGTACAGCATGCCTGAGTAGCTGCTGGGAGATGAAGAAGCTAATTAATTTGATTTAGCCGTTCTTTCCCTGGCAGCGGAAAAACTGCCCCCCCCCCAACTCCAGGCGCCCCTCCCTGTTGATTTTCCACCCAGCCCTTCCAGTCTCTGCTGGCAACTCTCGCTCCCTCCCCTCCTACAGCTCCTACGCGTACGTCTCTACCTGCTCGTCGCCGTCTGTCCAGAACGCTTGGTTCACATTAATCTGTGTCCTTTCATCTTCGACACCCTGCCTGATTTATACGCGGCCACTAACAGTTCGCATGTCAAGTTTAAACTCTTCACTGCCACCCTACCACTCGGAGTCAATATCAGCATTGCCGTCGGTCCAGATTTCCAAAGTTCCTCATGCCGCCTGTCGTCACACCCTCACTGATGCAACGGTGGCGTCTTCCCACTTTGAAATCGGCATTGTAATTCACGCTGAGCGTTTTTTTTGCTGCAAGTCGCATACATCGCCATCATCAAAATATACCGTAAACCCGGCATGTGGAGGAATTCTACTCGTCACCATTAGTTTTATTATTAGAATTTCAGTTAATAAACAAGTGTGGCTAAGCAGACTCTCTGTGGTCGGCGATAAACCGGGTTACGGATTCCAGCTGCTCCAATAAGCAGAATAAATAATGTAGAGGGGTTGATAGGCCTGGGCTTCTGCTTGTGTGCATGCGTGCATGTGTGTGTGTGTGTGTATGGCTCTTTATAGGAAAGGTAGCTTGTTGATATCAGAATTGTTCCACAGATACAGTCTTTTATGTCATCTGTTATCTAAAATAAATTTTCACCGTAAAGGGTAAATGTCATTTTATTAATATTTATTAAACAAATATTAATATTTATATATTTGTTATATATTTAATTTTTATTAATATTTTTATATATGTATATATATATATATATATACAGTATTTTTCTAATCTATTATAGCCTAAGTAACACTGAGAAATTCACTGAGAAGGCTGTCAGAATTTACGTAAAAAGTCTTAGTAAACATATTTGGTAAGCATAATTTTTGCAACTGGTGGGGGAAAACTTTAGACCCCTGTTTTTTCCTCACAGCTGGCTGAATACCAAAAACATCAGTTAAATTTGGACCACTGTAAAATCTTCTAGTTGAAAAAACTTTTAATAACAAAATGACGTCAAAAATACCTGTCCTTATCTGTGCTTTAGTCATTTTTAACAAAGCATCACTAGAAGAACCCAGCGATATCGTATATATCACATGACTGTCATATGACAAGCTATGAACATTTTTATTTTGTTAAATTTTCAAGTATTTTACATTACTGGCTATCGTAATGCATAAATGTTTTCTTTCCCTTAATGATCCATTAATTTTAAAAGGCAATATTATCCAAGAAGGTAAAGGTCTTTTTAACAAATATTATTTTTCAAGAAAATATTTTAGTTTTGATTACAGGCACTGACAAAATCACAACAGTAGCCACCTTGAGCTGATGTAAAGTAAAAAATTGATTATATTTTTTCAATTAAATACATTGTTTGACTTTAATTTTGACGTCTTTTAAAATGGTATGAAGCGACATTAAAAATAATCGTTGAACTAGAAATGTCTAAATTTCAATGTAGCATTCGTCATTCATACATCATGTCAATCTGTCACGTTATACTGTATCATTGTGGCAGCAATTCATCTGACTGAAACCAGTCAAAAATATAAATGTTGTTGCAGGCATCAAAAGCGAATTCTATAGCATAAAACATAACCATGACAACAGACCTGAGTGTGGATATCAATCTTGCTCTTTTATTTTACTCCTCTGCGGCTTTCTTTAGATTTAATCTTCTTACTGTTTACAAGTGGTTTCATTTTAGTTTTGTGTTTAGTGTTTAGTGGTATTGTGATTTTATATTAAACATTTGGGCATAGTTTGCAAGGGAAACAAACATTTTTGAGAACTGGTTTTGTCTGGCATCTGAATTGGCCAGTTGTCAGGCTAGCAGCACTGCCTCCAAGCAGACCTGGCCATGCTGTTTCTCCATACCTCTTTCCCTCTTTTACAAAGGTTATTATGTGGCTAACCTGCACACCCCCCCTCCCCCACACTCACTATGACGAGTGATGAGTCACTCCGCAGAATTAGACCATCTATCCATTTCAGGTGATGACTGTTTAACCAATTGGGCTGCAACGATCCAAAACCTCTCCTGGGAATCTAAGAGTATAAGGCCAAGAAGCACATGGCATGGGCTGCTGAATTATAGAGTGGAAGATCAGGAAGCACAGGACACAAGGATGCCAAGTTTAGGATATAAGACCTGGAGACACTGGATATAAGATGCACAGGGTCAAAGTAAAGGAAGCATGCGACATAAGGCCAGTAAGCCTAGGACACATGCTCTGGAAACACCTGACATAAGGACGCACAGGGTGCATGCAAAGAAAACAGGGGACATAAGACCTGGAAACACCTGACATAAGGAAGCACAGGGTGCAAGCAGAGGAAACAGGGGGCACAAAGCCTGGAAACACCAGACAAAATGATGCACAAGGACTAAGCAGAGAAGGCGTGGTACATAGGGCCAGTCAGTCTAGAGTATAAGGCCTGGAAACACTGGACATATGGTTGCATAGGGTTCTAAGCAAGGGATGTGTGAGATATAAGGCCTGGAAACACCAAACATAAGGATGCACAAGGTCTAACCAAAGGAAGCATGGGACATAAGGATGGGAAACACCAGACATAAGGAAGCACAGGATCTAAGTACAAAAGGCATGGGACTTTTGGCCAGTGAGCCTAGTACATATGGCCTGAAAAAACTGGGCATGTGAAAACACTGGGTCTAAGCAAAGGAAGCATGGGACATTAGGTAGAGGAGCCGATGAAATAGATTTTGTGTACATAGAATATTCTTATTCATAGTCTTTGATGCACAGGACATAACAAAGGGAACTATAAGACCTGAATGGGAAAGTATGTGACATAAGGCAAAGAGGTACAGGACATCAAGCCCAGAAACAGAGCAAGAAAATAGGAATGGACAGGCATGAGGTGGGACACCAAAAAATCAGACTGACCTCTACAGTGATCATGCTTCTTTTGGTACTTGAAAATCAGCTGTATCTAGCTGACTGGTGTCTTGTCCTAAGTAAATAAATAGCATTTTTTTTTTTTTGCTACTGTTCTCGGGAATAAAGCTTCATGATTAATATTAAGCTCAGGATAAAACACAGCTTCCATATTTCATAAAAGATATCTAACTGCCGAACGGTTCACTCTGTAAGATAAGAATTCTGGAATAAAAACATTACTACTGGAAGATACTACGTAAAAATCAGAAAGTGCCTGTCTGTGACCTTTCAACGGTGTCCAGGCTGCGTGACTTCCCATAACATTGACCAAGCATGGCAGAAGCTTGACAGATGTCATTCAGAAGCTCGTAAGCACAATACAAAATAACGAGGCTGTTTCGTGGCTGAAATGAAACTGCATGTTTCCAGAAAGTATGTCACAGAGTGACAGGGCCACTTTGGTGGCTCATTCTCCTTGACATAAAGAGTGTCGTCAGTGATACACCACAGACGCGCAGAGGTAAACGGACATGTTTTTCTGCGTCTGTACATACTGTCCTAAAGGTAGATTGCAGAGGATGTATTTTCCATGGATCCACAGCTTGTTTCTCAGGATCAGATCAGGAGCGGCTTTACCGTGAAGCTGTTGATTTGCAATGATATGACAGCTCAGGCACGAGGTCTGACTGGCGCGCGCGCAGATGTCCATTCTCACACAACACACGCGTTCGCTCATGCGCGCAGGTCCACCCATGAGATATTCTCCCGCCCTGATTGAAAAAAAAAAGGTGAGAGTTGGGGAAAAAACGGCGACAAAGTTCTTCTAAAAGCTGGAGAGGTCATAGGAACAACACCCAATCCAAACGCAGTTCCCATGGAGACAAGTGCACGGGTATACAAAGAGAAAGGGCAGGAGGGAGGGGTTGATGGTAGATGAGGGGGAGGGGTAGTCAACACGCAAAAGAGAATGGAGGGAAGTGTGAGGGAGAGGGTTCCAGAAAATTCCACCAACCACTCCATTTACCATACTTCTTTCACTTTTCGCTTGTTCTGGTCTTCTCTCTTCCGTTTCTACCTCCCACGCCACGTCCTCCCACCTGTCCCACTGTCTTTCTGACACAGATTTACAGGTTGTCCCTTGCTGTCCCAACTTAGGGCAGGTCTGTGTACAGTCTGTTTGTGTGTGTTTATGGATCATAGGTCACGCTCGACGCTACAGGTGAGGTCATGAAGGGTGCGCTCCTGGAAGTGAGTTGAAACAGGTGTCCAGTCTCCTTCAGGTGTACCATTCAGTGAAGCTGGCCTATCCACTGCTGTGGAGACTGTTAAATACAGGAAACAGTTAGCTATGCTCAACTTCATTGCCACAAGTCACCACAAACTGTCGCTCGCTTTACGGAAGCAATAAAAAAAGCAAATCGAAACTCCGATGTGTTCCCCACCGATTTACAGCCTTCCTTTCATCTCTCACCCTCATTTCAACAACTTTGCTCATTTAGGGAGACGCGCATCCGTTCAGACTATTGTCTGCCCCCCCCTGCGGCCCCCCCCCCCCCCCCTCCTGCTCAGGCTTTTTTGTTGGCATGGCTCCTGTTTGTTTTCAGCCATTTTGGGGACTGGCAGTGCTTGTAACAAACTGCTTAAATGGCGTCCTCTCGCTCTCTCTCTCTCACACACACTCTCCCTCGGTCTCTTGCTCACACACACTCTCCCTCGCTCTCTCTTGCTCTCTCGCTCAAACACACTCTCCCTCGCTCTCTTTCTCTCTCTGTCTCTCTCTCTCACTGCTTCCATGTATCTCTAAGCTTTGCGTATATAAAGTAGTGCGTGTGCATGTCAGTGTTTGCGGTGGACAGCGCTTCCAGATAAAAAGATGGTCGGACTCGAGGAAAAGGGTGACAGAGGGAAAAGAAGGAACGGGAGGGAGTGAAAAAAGAATCCTATACAAGAAAAAAAGCAAAAACAGGGAATCATGTGTCAGAGGCAGCACTGAAGTGAGAGAGCAGAATAACGAGGGACCGAGAGAGAGAGAGGGAGAGAGAGAGCGTCACCGCGAGAGTCGATCTTGCCCTCCGTCTTTACACACTGCTGCGTGTGTGTGTGCGTCGTCTCTCCCTGCACTCACACACACACAGCCACACGCACGCACACACTCTCCCTCTCTCTCTGACACACACACACACACAGAACGAGGGAGAGGGAGCGTGAGAGAGAGAGAGAACACATCGCAGCAGACATGCAGCAGCGGGCTTTCCGAGGTATGTTTTCTTGTTGTGTGATTACCTAGTGGAGAAAGAGAGGGAGGAGAGGAATACGACACCTGATTCATTGCTCTCTCGTCTTTTCTGACTGTTTTTTTCTTCCCCTCAATCGCTCCGCTGTTGTTGTTGTTGTTTTTTTTTTTGTTTTGTACGGAAGAAGAGCACTTTGAGTGTTTTTTTTCCCTCCCTTCTTGTCGTATGTGCGCATCTGTGTGTTGCAAGCGAGTGCGTGTGTGGCGTTACTGAGGGCCCTCTCTCCCTCGTCCTTCTCCCGTCTCGCCAGAGCAACACGCAGGGCTTTTTTCGGGAGCGATGACTCGTTTAGCGATTGTGATGGGGGGAGAAAAAAGGCAACTTCCCATTTAAAAAAAGGGCCGCAGGTTAGAGTGCCTCTGAGGGTTTGCGGCTCTGGAACCAGGGCTAGAGCAGGCATCGCAGAAGAAGGGAGAGGAGGACTTTGGCTCTCGTTTTTCTGTTTTTTATTTTTTTGTGAGGCCTATTCTCTCTGCTACGGGTTGATTTCCATCCACTTGGTGACAAAATAACAAAGAGAGTTGTGTGTAACGCACCCGTTTGCCCGTCCCGGAGGATGCGTGAGCTGCGTAGATCCGCTTGTCCCTGGTCCGTTCCTTCCCCCGACTCTTTTGCCTTGTCATTAGAATGAACTCTTCTCCTTTTTGCCTTTTGGAACGGAGCTTCTGCTAAAACTAGGAGGGTACATTGACGTCATACTTGTGTTGTTATATTCCTAACCCCC
>JAACJT020000002.1:20173581-20253029 GCA_009936485.2 Gymnarchus niloticus
ACCCTTCCCCAAAACAAGGGAAAAAAAAGTAGGTCTGCCAAATATTTCCACATTCCTCATCGTCAGTCCCGCTGTGGCTAGCTTTTATCCTTTATTTTATAAGTGAAAACTGCCCTGTAAAACCACAGGGGCAATGGGGTCAGAGGTCAGTGATCAGGGCTCCCAGTCACTAAATGGCGTCACACATTTTTCCCTTATCGGTTTTGTCTTCAAACGCAAACAGGCCATTTTTTTTTTTTGTACCATGGTGGCTGAGATCGTCGCCTGTCATTTTCCTCTGTGGAATTTACGCTTCAGCCTCATTTCAGAGGGGATGGCATCTCAGACCAGTGCAGGGTTGCATGTAAGGAGCCCACCGTCGCTTTGGTTTTGCAGGTGCATCGCAGAAGCGTTCCCCGCTCATTCCCTGACATACACAAGGAAAGAGCTGGGCTGAAAATAATCTGTCAGGCCTCGGAATTTTTGCCAAAGACAAAGTCTTCTCCTTGAGCCAGTTTTCAGCTGTAACGGAACATCTGAAAAAGGGAGACTTAAAGTGCTTCTGAGTACCCCCCATGCGATTTGTTGATCAAAAACCTATCAGAAAAGCAGAAATTAAAATAAAAGAACAAAATACCTGCAATTCGCTTGCAGTGACAGAATTATGGGAATTATTTGCTGGTTTGAAACCTAACAGAGCGTGGAAAGTGCTGCATTTCACAGGGGCCACGCTGGGTGGAGGGCAGAGTAGCGTGCAAAATCACCACGGTATGGCAGGCCGCTCTCAGGAAGGCGTCCCGACATGCTGCGCAGGATCTGAAAGACAAGGAAACCATGAAATCTGTACAAGGAAGAGTTGTGTTTGAAATAAACTGCCCCCTCCCCTTCTCTAACCCCCCCCACTTCCCTTCATTGGCTGGCTTGGCAATGTCTTTTGGTCGGAGGTTGTGCAGAGTTCAGACCCCTTGATGACAGACCCCCCCATCACTGCCACCCGATGGCGGGTCCCCACAGCTGCTCACCACACGCACACAGTCAGGCACGTGTGATTCCCCATCCTCTAATTTGCCCTGGGGGGTAGGCAACACCAGTCTGTCGTTCCTGGATGGGTGGCCACCCATTTCCCAAGACCTGGGTCCTAGTGTTCCGTGCCGACCCGCGGTGCGACCAAAGCATGGGTCCCGCTGCCACGTTTGCTCTTTTGTTAGCTTGTTATTATTTTTCATATTCTTTAAAACCTTTTGCCGTGCGTGTTTTCTCTAAGCTGTGTCATGTCATCACTGCGCGGTTTTGTAGGCTGTTACCGCCAGAAAGACTTTAACCGCATTTTTTGCCACTTTTTTATAATTGTGGCGGTATTTTTGATAACGATGCACGGCTGAACGGAAATGCTTGTTTTGAAGGTGGTAGTGTGGAAAATATGGGGGGTGGAGACAGGGAGGGCTTTAAAGTGGTTCGTTGACGCCATTTGAAGTGCGCCACTGGGCCAGGTAAGCCTGGGAACACACCAACTAAGAAGCCCCAAAAACACAAGGGTCTCCTCTGGTCCTGGATCTGGCCAGATGTGGCCTGAATTGCATCATGTGGCTTGCAGTCACATGGACGGGCACTGGCGTGGGCCGTTCAGCCTCCTTTCCCTGCCCCCTTCCATCCACCCCGCCCCAACCGTTGATCGGACTAAACGTATCACAGGGGACCGAATTCAAGAGTGTAGTTTGGGTCAGCCAGTGGGCCGAATGTAGGTGAGTGGTAATAGCGGTGACCCGGGATGAGGTAAGGGCCGAAGCAAGGTGGGTGGGGGGGGGGTGTGTGGGGGGATCAGACGACCCTCGGTGCTGGGGGAGGGGATTGCGCGCTGGGCCCCTGTCACGCTTGGCCGGTCTGTTTTGTGGTGAGGCAGTGTGCGTCAGAGGGAGACGGAGATATGGAGAGAGAGAGAGAGAGAGAGAGCAAGCGAGGGGGCGGTGGATGTGTGTGTCAGCGCAAACGC
Organism: Gymnarchus niloticus; assembly: GCA_009936485.2. Lineage (NCBI taxonomy): Eukaryota > Metazoa > Chordata > Actinopteri > Osteoglossiformes > Gymnarchidae > Gymnarchus > Gymnarchus niloticus. The sequence continues at coordinate 20,175,551 of JAACJT020000002.1, forward strand.
TGCTTAAAATCGTGACTTAGCTTGAGCTTGTTTGTCTCTTCGTTTGTATCTTAATTTGAAACAGGGTTTCTGTGTCTCACCGTCATCGTCTGTGGACGACCTGTGAATGTGGTCCTCGACGTTGTGCCTGTATGTGGCCTTTCCTAGCGGAAGATGCACACGCCCCTCTGCTGGAGTGCGCCCATCCCATAGGCTCCTGTCGACACTGCGCGTTTACCTGCCAACTCTGTTACCTGCGTCCACGTGTCCTCGTCTGTTCACTTTTTTTTTTCTCATCGTTTGCGTCTGTTATTGTGTACGCTTGTCCCCGGTGCAGAACGTGTACGCAGCACCCCAGTGCCTGTGTGTCTGCCCGTGTCCGCCGTTCATTCGTCCTCCATCTTTTCCCCTCCCCGTCGACATGTCGCCGTGTAGCCGTACAGCCCAGAATACGAACAGGGCCGTCAGTTATCGGGCTCCTGCTGGGCGTCCCTAGGCTCGCCCTTGGTCTCTCTCTGCCTCTCCCTCCTCTCCTCTCTGCAATAACAGTGCTGACCTAGTTTCTGATGGTTAAGGGCTGCTTGTGGAATTTTACAGAGGCCTGCCTGGCTGGGCCGGCAGCGCAGAAACGCGGGAGAAGACGTGTGACGGAGAATCTTTTTCTTTTTTCTTCCTCCGTCTGCCGCATCGTTATGTCCCGACTGCCGTCCTGCCTAGCAGATTCTTGCTGCGTAGGCCTGGCAGAATTAAAAAAAAAAAACACACGCACGCACTCAAAAACCTCCGGCGGTAACATTAGGCGCCCCGTTCGTACAATATGGCCGCAAAATGCGCCTTTCTGCTGTCTAGGCGGAATTAATATTGCAAAGGGCAGCGGCTGTCCTGCTTCCCCAGCTGAACTGTGACAGATCAGACCGGATGCAGCAAGCTGGAAAAAAAAAACTACCCCCACCTCCCCAGCCCCCACTCGCCTTTAACGACGGAGCCTGCAGCCCCCAGCGAAAGGTCGCTGGTGACTACCGCGGGAAAGGAGCAGCCCGTGATCAAAATCACCCCTCCCTCGCCTGTGGAGGCCTGTTTGTCACGGGTCTATTTTAAGTTCCCCGGCCGTGTGTCAGTCAGCGCTCTATTTAGGGGAATCTTGATTAGCTCGGAATTGCGTTCTATTAGGTGACGGTGTCACCGTGGTACGCCGGAGTCGACCGTCAGAACGTCGTTCAAGGTCCTGCCACGCCGAAACCAGAACCTACACAGTGGCTGCACGTATTTCTCCACCCCCACCCGCAGCCCACCCCGTACCCTCCTCAAACTCCCGTCCGCCGTAAAAGATCAGACCAAACCATTTTTTTTTTCCAAGTTCACTTTTCTTTTACAGTGATATTTGAGTACATGTTTTAAAATTCTGTTATCTTTGCGGGTTAATGATCGATTCGACGTATCTGTTAAGCACTTACACGTAATCTCATTGGTACCTTTGTGTTTCTGAGTGTCTTGAAATCCTCGGCAAGCATGGCATTTGAATTTACGGAATGACATCAGTTTTCTTATTTACCTGCAACAGTTCTGACCTAAGAGAGATGAACCCACAGTTCCAGGATGTTTTTTTAAATTGTCCCTCACTTTGTTCCTTAGCTCACCTGGATTGTAATTGTAGACTGAGTGTAACTGGAATGGAAAGAAACTGGAAATGGGACTTAAAATCATTTCCGATCCTCTGGTACCCTACTGTTGTGACACAACGTCATACGGTGACTGGCTAATTAAATAGCGCCAGCTTTGTTGTGACAGAGGAGAAACGGTAGCATTGCCGTACTTCACAGTAACTCTGTGTTGGCTGGAAAAAAAATACAAAAAAGGATAATTGTCTTTTGTTTGAACTATCTGTAGCGTGCGTTATTTAGTCTTCTTTCTGCCCCTCTTTGCCAGGTTTTGGCGCGAGGTCATGGTGTCCTGGACAGAAGTCTGGGACCCCTTCCACGCGGGCACGTTCTTGTCACAGCTGAATGAACAGCAGCTGGCTGGCCCCACCCCCTTCTGTGACATCACGCTCATCTCCGCCCACGACACCGACTTCTTTGCACACCAGAGCGTCTTAGCTGCCTGCAGCACATACTTCGGACAGCTGCTGTCATCTTCTGCTCCCGTGCCTCCATCTCCCTCTCGTCCCGTGGCCAGCCTCTGGAAGGACAGGGTCCTTGAGTTACCTCACCTTCACTCAAAGGTGCTGTCTGACCTACTGGACTACATCTACACCTCTCGAGTCTCCCAGCATTGTGCCAAGGGAACCAGGCGGCTCTCTGAGGTGGGTCGAAGCCTGGGCGTGACTTTCCTGGCTGGTCTAGTGGCAGGGGAATCAAGTCAGATGAAAAGCAAAAGCGGTCCAGGCAAAATCGACGGGATGGAGGAAACGGACAAGGCAGATGCTGCCAAGAGCGGAAGGACGCCCCTCTGTTTTCCCCTTGGCACAGTTTTTCCCAGGCCCGCACCGAAAAAGCACTGCACCTCCTCACACTCGCCGTCCTCCTCTCCTGCCTACTTAACCGGCTCCGAGGAGTCCCCATGGAAGACAGCCACCTCCGTGGAAAACCAACTGCATCGCCTCCACAAAAGGCCCCAGAGTTCCCCATCCCCCTCTTCATTGTCTCCCATTGATCTCACTGCACCTGCCAGGAAGGATTCACAATCCTCACCCACCTCTTCCATGACCAGTGCTTCTCCACAGTTCCAGAACCTTCCTCTGCCACCCCACCACGCACAGCTGCTGGTATATCCAAAGAAAGGGGTGGGGGATGCCTTCCCTACAGGCGCGGACTCTGAGCACTCCACTGCAGAGACGGCACAGATCCTCTTCAACATGAGCACTGCGGCCTTCCAGAGCCGACGGCCAGCTGAGGCAGAGCAGTGTTCAGGTGGGAAACAGGAAAGCCCCGGAAGCCCTCCCATGGGACCAGGTCTTCCTCAGCCCAGTCCTCTGCCCCTTTCTTGCACACCTCCCCCTGTGCCTCTTGGCCCTGGTCAGACAGCACCAAAGCCTGAGTTGCTGTGTGGGGTCTGCCACCGCCTCTTCAGCTCCGCATCATCCCTCACCATCCACATGAGGCTGCACCGGGGTGGGCGGGCCCTCAGCTGTCGCCACTGTGGCAAAGCCTTCATCCACAACAAGAGACTCCAGTCCCACGAGGCTGTCTGCAGACAGGCCCCACCCATCTTACCCATTCAGACAAAGCAAGAGCCACTAGAAGAGGGGGAGGTGGAGGTAGCAAGGGGGGGGGAGATGGAGGATCAGTCCGACCAAGGCCGCGTGGGGCCTGGGCGACCTGTGAAGAAAGGGCGGGGCTTTCTTGGGCGACACCACCGTGGCTTTCCTCGCGTAGACGTACTTGCAGAGGAGGACCACTTTGTGAAAGTGGTAGACGGACACATCATCTACTTTTGTGCTGTTTGTGAGCGTTCCTACATGACACTCTCCAGCCTCAAGCGCCACTCCAATGTACACTCCTGGCGCCGCAAATACCCCTGCCGCTTCTGCGACAAGGTTTTCGCCCTGGCTGAATATCGCACCAAGCATGAGGTCTGGCACACGGGTGAACGTCGCTACCAGTGCATCTTCTGCTGGGAGGCCTTCGCCACCTACTATAATCTCAAGACACATCAGAAAGCCCTCCATGGTATCAGTCCTGGCCTCATCTCCAGTGAGAAGACCGCTAACGGTGGCTACAAACAGAAGGCTAATGCTCTGAAACTGTACCGCTTGCTGCCCATGCGATCACAGAAGAGGCCTTACAAAACCTACAGTCAGACTCTCGCCAACAGCCTGCTGTTGCCCCCTGACCCTGCCATGCCCCTGGCTTTGCCCCTGGACTGCAGTCTGCCCACCTCTCTCAGTCCTGGTGAGCTGCACTCACTCATGGGTGATGACCACAGACAGGACTTGCAGCCTGACCCCACCAACTTCCCATTCAGACTGGGCTCTGGGGGTTTGGATCAAAGGGAAACCTCTAAGGTTTCCTCCACTTCATTGGATAAGCCTGTAAGGATGATTGAGGATGAGGCATCCAAGGCGGAGCCTGTGGGCAGCAGCAGCAACCTTGGACTGCCAAAGGGAAACAGTGGCTCCAAAGTGGCCGTCTCCTCAGTAATCACTTATGGACATCCTAAGCCTTCAGTCATTGTCCACAGCACATCTGTCTCCTCGTCTGTCATTGTTCACAGCAACCAGATAAGCTCTGGGGTTGGCACAAACTTCCACAATAGCTCCTCCTCCGAAACCACCAACACTCAGTTGTCCCCCAAGGCCACACACCGGCCCATGAAAAAACTTATGTTGAAGGAGTATATTCAGGCACAGCGACAGGGCTCGTGTGAGGAGGAGAATAAAACCACCACAGAAGATCTGGGAAGCACAGAGCCAATGGATAAGGAAGAAAAGGGAAGACACCAGCAGGGACGCAAGGCGCACAGCAAGAGTATAACCTACATGGCCAAGCCAGCCTGTATGGCCAGCGTCTCTGAGGTCAGGGACTTCGCTCCTCTTTGCCAGATCACAGTGCGTATTGGAGAGGAAGCCATCGTCAAGAGGAGAATCTCCGAGATGGACCTCATGAGGGACAAAAGTCCTCCCCTGTCCACAAAACCAAGAAAGACAGAAGCAGCCAAGGGAGACGCAGCCGGGCCCCAGCATGGGCACCACCACCATCACCGGCACCGGCACCGTCCACACCGTGATCCCAGCAAGGAGGTGGAACCGGAGACCAAGAGAAAAAACCAAAAAGCCCCCAAACTCCCCGGGAAGGTCAGGGAGTACTACTTCCGTCAGGAGGTACGAGAGGAGGACAGTGACCAAGATACAGAGGACAACCTGTGGCGTCCATATTACACCTACAAACCCAAGCGGAAGGCACTTCACGTACAGAGGGTAAAGAAGTCCTCCTGGCATCGCAAGCTGAGATACAAACGCTCTCTGAGACTGATGAAGAGGGCAGAAAAAATCACAAGTCACAGCGTCAAGGAGGAGGATGATGATGAAGAGGATGAGGAGGGGGGTGTTGAGGAGGAGAATGAGGAAACAGCGGAGGCAGGAGCAGAGAACAGGCACTCCATTGACATTACAAATGATAGTTCAGTTTCCACTAATGAACAGAAATGTCAGGATACAAAAGATAAAAAGTCAGATTGTGGACTCAGGCCAACTGAGGCCCCAGCCCAGGTCTTCCCAAAAGCTTCCAGTCCTTCTCCAGTCAAACAGGACAGACACGAGCTGATGGAGCACTCACCCGAGTGCGGCACCTGTGGGCGGCGGTTTTCCACCACTCGGAAGCGGGACAAACACGAACTGACACACCTGCTGGAGTTCGTGTGTTTACTCTGCCGAGAGACCTTCTCATCCCAAGCTCGGCTGGAGAAGCACCAAAGGGCCCAGCACGTGGCCCCTGAGCCCTCGTCCTCTGCGTCACAAAACTGTGACGTGGACCCGGAGATGGAGCTGGAAAGGGTTGGGCTGGAAAAGGGCAGTCCAGGGCGTGTCGGCCGAAGGCCTTCTGTTAGGCACATTTGTCCACACTGCTCGAAGGTGTGCAAGACAGCCGCCGCACTAGGGCGTCATGCCAAACGCCATGAGTCAGGCAGCCCCGCTGCAGAGGAAGATCCAGAATGTGGGGCCCTTTCTCCAGAGAAGGAAATGCCAGAACCAGGGAATACGGACTTAGATATGAAGACAGACTATGCTCAGTCCATCCCAGTTATCAGCTACCCTGTGTCAGTCCCACAGACTAATGGCAGCTCTGAGTCTCAAGCCCTAAATCATGGCCAGCATGGAAAAACAGAGACAGAACCACAAACCCTGGAAACCAGGGGTATTTCAGAGCACAGAAACAAAGGCCGTGCTCCCGATCGAAACCCCAGTCCACGCAGTGAGCCTCCGCACTCTGTCATCGGGCCACCTTCCAGCCTTCAGAGCGTGCTGGTCCTCAATGGTAAAGAATCTATAGATACAACCCGTTCATTCCGAACACAGAGAGAGAGAAGCCCAGAAGCCAAGGACGGCCAGAGGAACACCCCAGCACAGAAAGATGAGAAATCTGACACTTCTCCGGACACGGCAGTGAAAGTGCAAGCTAGGACAGAATCTGCAGCAGCAGCAGCAGTGCCTGTAACAATGGTTTCTGGTGGAAGGGGCGGAGTGGTCTGTGCTGTAGACCAGGAGACTGAGGGCACTCTCTGCCGAGGGCTCAAGAGGCTACACAGTGAGATGGACGATTCCAGGGTGGCCCAAAATCTCAGGGCGACTGTTCTGTGCAAAAGCCCAAATCCCAGCCAAGCCCAGGATCTGACTATGCCGTCCATCGTTACTAGAGAAAGGGAGTTCACTCAACAGGCTAAGGCCACCGTAGCCATGGACCAGAGGGAGGTGACCCTGCTGGTGCCTAAACAAGAGGTAGAGACTCCAGAGTATTCTGTAGCTCCAACCCCTGTAACCAGCACCCCACAGAAACTCCCCAAATCACCCCGCTGCTCTCCGCATGCCGCAGACCTCCTGGCGCGAGGGCATTTAGAGGCCGCTCCATCTCCGCGGGGAGGGCGGGGTTCTGAGAGGCCTCTGCTCCTGCAGTCCCCGTCTTCGTCAAGAGTGAACGACCGCCCGTCTGCTCACGCCCTTCTGCTTCCTCGAGCTCCCCCTCCAGAGACCAAGGCTGAGGAGGACACTTCCGCAGGTCCCCATGGAGAAGCCGGGTACCCTGTCCAGGAGTTCCCCCTGCCCCTCATCGTGCCTGGGGGCTGCCGTTCAAGTAAGAAACATGAAGACAACATCCTAGTGTCCTACCCAGCCAGCCCCATCCCATTCGGCCCACTGGGGAAGATCGTTGCCAATGGGGACCTGGCTAAACTGCCCTTTTACCCTGACCCATATCAGCTTCTGTATGGCCCACAACTGCTTCCCTACCCTTACAACCTAGCCGCCCTGCCCATGGCCCTGAACATGATGGCCCCAGGGGACAAGGTGGAGCCGTTACCTTTCCTGCCTGCCCTCTTTAACTACGGCGCCAACCCCTACGTGGGCACAGTGCCGCACCCCCTGGTGGCCAATCCCAGCCACTACAGCGGTGGCAGTGGCAGCGGCAAGAAGAGGGACAGCAGTAACCCATAGGCTGGGGCTACTTGGAGGAGGAATATTTAAAAAGGATGGTGGGCTTTCTTGGGGAGGGCTTCCTTTTTCCTTTGTGACTGAATATACTTGCTCAGTCCCTGCCTCTCTTTTGTAAAGTAGTGATGAGACCTAGGCAATTTTAGAAGAGGAGTAAAGGAGGAGAGGCTTTGGAGGGGAAGTTAAAAGGGGGTGGCTGGAGGAAAGGTTAGGATGGACAACCCCTCCCCCACCCCTCGTTTATCTAGCACTTCCTATACACCTCTCGTCTTTTATCCTTTCTTTCTGTGGTAGTACTAGTGCTCCATTAACTGTCCTCTCAGACTTGTTATAATATTAATAACTATGATATAACAATAATTACAGCTAACAGGGTGTGTGTTTTGCAAAAATTAGTTCAGTCTGCTTCCCTTTATAGTGACCGCAAAAGAAAAAAAAAATTAAAAAAAAAAAAAAACCTCGTTTGAGGCTGGTAAAATTTTAGGAAAGAAAAGGGATGAGCCTGAGAGAACATCACTCCACACAGCAGAGGTCAGAGGGTAAACAGGTGGCGTGTGCGTGCTCACGAACGGGCACGTTTGCGTGCGCGTGCCTCGCGTGTGTCCCTGCATGCGGGCGCGGATCCCCCCCCCCCACCACTTCATTCCAAAAAGCCACCGTATAGGCAGGCCGACGGCCCCCCGTGCCGAGGGGTTTGACAGGAATGAGCCAGACGAATCTGCCGTTTGCGAAGTATCACACTGAGGGTCTGTCGTACCTCTACTCACAGAGGGTGAGACAGAGATGGACGCTGAGTCGAGCTGAGGGTGACGCTCTCTTCTAGTTTTAACTGTAGGGGGCGCTTGGTGCGGCTCCCCACCTTAAAGTCTGATTTGTTATAAGCTGTTATATTCCAGATTTGTAGCTGAGCTGACACCTGAGGGCTTTATGCGCTTGCGGCCACTTGAGGTGAACCATAGAGCAGATGCTAGTTTACGTACTTCCGATTTCTCTGATTACTCATCTCATCTCTTCCAGCAACTAAAAGGAAAAAAAGAAACAGAAGAAAAAGATTTATCCTCACTTTAGTGGCCTTTTCTTTCAGCCCCTTGCGTCTCCCCGGTGTCTCCCAAAGACACGCTCTGTGTGCCGGGTCAGAGAGCACGCGTGTGTGTGTCTACGAAAAGGGAGTGAGCGTGTGAGAGAGAGTGAGAGAGGGAAGAATTCAGTCTGAGCCTTGTGTTATTTCGGAGAGACACATGTAAAGGGGTAAGAGCGGGCTGGCCTGAAACAAACTGCCCTAAGTAAGGACAGAATAAGAAATAAAAAGAATCAGAACCCCCCCCCCACCCCCCAAATGTGAAAGCATAGGAAAGGGGGTCGTTTCTCTCAAGTTATGATTTCTGCATCAGTAACAGCTAGTCAGGTTCTGCAGTGATCTGACATTTCCCACTTCTCTCTCCTCCGGTGGGCGAGGGTTCTGTATTATCTGCTCCAAATCCCATCCCGAGCTGGGACAGGGTGGGGTGTGGCATGCTGTCTGTCGTGACGCACTTCCCCCCTTCCTCGTTACCTCTCTTTCATGTGTATCTCCCTGTTTTTTTAAAACACGACCTTCCGTTTGTTTTGCATTTTTTTTTTTTCCTGTTACCAGACAGAGAGTTCTGTAAAAAAGGGGTTTGCATACACAGTACAATGAATGTAATTTAGTCATGAGTTTGATGAAGTAAAAAAAGAAACAAAAAAACGACAAAAAGTAGATGGATTATGTTTTCTGACTTGAATAATAATATGTTAAAGATCTACAGCCACTTTTGGATGGTCTGGCATATATACAGTAGTCCTGTAGGAACATGTGTTGGGTTCTGTATTTACAAAGCATGAGCAAGACTTGCTTCTTTACAGTATCAACTCTGGTATGTCTTTCACTTTCACTTTAGTTACCCCTCCACTTTTTGTTCCCTCTTGATCTCCATCTATATTTTGCCCCCTTGTATGTATTTGCAGAATTTGAAACCAAAAACACAAAAAGGCTTCCACATATTCTCAGTCACAATGGGAGCTGTCCTTCTAAAGCCCCACCGACTCTTCATCCCTAGCACTTTAAGCCCCTCCCCCATCTTTTACATTGCCGTGTCTGTACCAGGGGGTGAAGCCACAGCACCCCTGTTAGGCGGAGGACTCACCAGGCTCGGGTGTGGTTACAAGCCTTTCACTTCATTAAAAAAACGAAAGAGAAGGTCAAGCACATCTCACCTGATTTATCAAACTTTTGCACTGGTGTGAAAACCCACACCTGTTTTTTTTAATTATTAAAAAAAAAGCCAATATCTAAAATGTCCTGCATCTATATACTACTGACTTTTCTTGCATTTTTTTTCTTCTATGAATCCTAAAGAATCTCAACGTATGTTATTTGCACCTCTAGTTGTATATGTATTTATATATACGTGTTTTAGTATTTGAAATTGAAAGCATTAAGAAAACTCCAAGAATGGTTTTCTTGTTATGATGGCATGAGCTGTGCGAGCTTCCTATGTCACCAGATCCGTCTAGTCATGTTGGGTGTCCATACGTATTCCATAATGGGCAACCAACTTCCAGGGCTTCTGCATGCACACACCTGTTTACCAGTCTGTATTTGAGCAGGTGACGCATAAAGCTGAGAACAGGAGCAGACCTGATATTCCTGTTTGTGGGTGTTCATTTTACTGAAATCACGTGGCATTCCATTTCAGTGTTGATTTCTGAGGACTGTATGACATATAAGTAAGTTCAGCTTCACTTCAGACAAATTTGTAACTTCTCATTGCACAAGGAAGTTCACATGACCCATACTGAGCAGGTAAAATGGAGAAAATCTGCATCTGTGTACACTTTGATGCTGGTCCAAAGTTCTCCTGGACGGAGGGAGGTTGAACAGGCTGGTTATGAAAATGGGATAAAGTTAGACTCTGCCACAATGTTCGAAATCCAGACATTTTTCCAGGCTTTCCAGCCCTTTTGATATTTTTAATCACTAATCACAGTAAACATTTTTTCCTGGTCTGACAAAGGCTTGTACCCACAAATGATCCTACCCACCGCTCACTCTGTCTTCATAATTTTACTTTGTTCATTCCTCATTTTTTTTCCCTGTTTTCTTCCTTCCCGCTACAATCAAATAAAGTATTAACCTGATGACCCAGTCCTCCGTGTGGTGGTTGTTCAGTTTTGATTTCCCATGAACCTGATGTATTTCTTTCCAGTTTTGCTTTGCCATAACCTTGTAATGGAGTTTCACAGATAAATCACACATTACTGCCCTTTTTCTTCATATATTTTTAATAGACTGTTGGTCACAGCTTCAAATTATTTAGATAGAAATGAAGGTCCATCATTGATGAACATTCATTTTAATGTAGTGTTTATTCTATCCACTAGTGGGCGATATCGATTTAATGTAAATAGCCTGTGGGTTTAATACAGCTAGCTCCAGGGGCTAATGGCCACAGGCCGTGGTAACTTCTTTCAGTTTTTAGGCTTTTGAAGGGGATTCCACAACTCGCTCTCAGACAGCAATGACAAAGATTGGCACTTTTTATTGTAAATTACAAAACCAGCACCCAGACACATCAAATAGCATTCCTGATTTAAGCTTTTCCAGTTCAGCACGACAGTACAGCTGCTCCCAACAGTATGTTGTCTACAAATGGGAAAATGATACAAGCTACTTCAATATATTTGCAGCCAGCTCCTCCCTCTTTCTCGTTACCAATCAACCACTGTGTACAGGTGCAAGGCAACTAACAGGAAATCAGATTCCCACTGCAACCCATCAGTAATTAACAGACACCTCACTGACTCTGGAAAGCCAGTACTTGTGGGAAGAGGGGGAATCCCTCGGTCCATTTTGTACCTGCTTCCTCCAGAAGAGTAGAGCTGTTAGATGGCCTTTTAGTCACAATCAACAGTTTACGCAGTCCCACTTTTGACTAATATTTTGAGGCTTAAAGATAAAGAACATTGCACTGACCACCTCACAGACTTCTCAAGAGCCTCTGGGATGGCTACCGTCTTACTAGTGTGTGTCATGAAATCTGATTTTAAAATAGCCATTCTCCTTCAAAATTTCAGTGACATCAGTAATGAGATGACCAAATGGCCTTTGTACTTTTACGACCTTACAAACAGGGCTGCACTGTTGTAGTATATACAAAGTAATATAATATATTATAATATATATATACAGTATATTTAATATAGTATAATATTTTTATAGATACTCATAATTGTAATATGAGTATCTATAAAAAGTACTTAGCCAAAAATTCCAATTTGGATTTTTTAATGTTATCTATGTATTATTATTATTGAATACAGCAGACATGGAGATGTTTGTGGGTTCATTTTTCACTTCTCTATAGCTCTAAGCATCATGGGAACTGTAGTCCCCTTTGGTACAATCTATAATATAAAATCCATCCATATCCCAACACAGGGGCTGAAGCCTATTCCATGCAGCGCAGGGCACAAGGCAGGGGACACCCTAGATGGGATGCCAGTCCACCACAGGACACACACATGAACACAGTCAAAAAATAAAACACCATGGGCAAGTTAAAAACCACCACTCACTTAACTGCATGCTTTTGTACTGGGAGAAGAAACCTGTGCAACGAGGAGAGAGCATGCAATACCTACATATGCAATATCATTTACCAAATTTCCCTAAGCATTAGCAGCAGCAGGTCTATGGAAAAAAGAGAGTCACTGAAAATGAATGTATGGACTGAAGTTGCCTATAGAATCCTAAAGTATATGAAAAATCAACCTTTAAAGGTGCTATACAAAAATAGATTGAAGCATTGTGGTCATGCTCCATCCTTGCAGCCCCTCCCCCCACCCTGCCCCAGGGCGTGTGGTGAGTCCACCCCACTAGGAACCCCTGTACTTTTTTGGGATGAAACCATACACCATGCGTTGAGCAAACGGGATCACTGGAAGCCCCAGGATGTAAAGGGAATAAACCCACACATCAGGGATGGCCAGGCCTGACTCACACAACTCAGTCAAGGTTTCACTGGAAAAGGCAAGCAAACAACAGTATCCTCATACAAAGGTCGCCCACATTGCAAACATACTTGCGTGAGCCCACCTTGTTCAGCAAAAGCAAAGATTGCAAATTAAGAACATTTCCTGCTGAAGGCGGGGACATCGGGCTCTCGGCCTTGGTTTGAATGTTTTTGAGACCGCAAGTATAACGGCCTCAGATAAAAAAAAAACCTGCAGATACCCACGTTATACATTATTACACATAAATACTGATAAGATAATTAAGAAGCTGAATTATGCCTTAGTATCAAAGGATTTTCAAAGGGTTTCTACTAGTGATTTAATAACCAATAATCAAAACATTCCAGTAGTGAAAAAGTGAAATGTAAAATCATGAATGCAGTACTCTCTGGTACAAAATAGTCTTACAGTCTTAGCACTAATACTATACCAGGTTTTATACTGAATCTGCCCATAAATAGACAAACACACAGCAATGACCTTGAATGTCACAGACTGCGGATGACATGGTAGCTCAGTGTCTTCTTATGTCTCCAGGGTCAGGGGCTTGAATCCTACCTTCACTGTGTGTGTAGTTTGTATGTCCTCCTTGTACTTCACTGCTGTACTCTGCTTTTCCCCCTCAGTTCAAAGACACTCAGCTAGGCTAATTGGCATCTCTGTATCACCCACAATGTTTGACTGTGAGTGCATGTGCGCTGACATCTGGTCCAGAGTTTAACCCTATACTGGACTGACATCTGGCCCAGACTGGTCCTATGCTACCCAGGGTATTCTCTGTGCCCTCACTGTGACCCTGAGTAGGATAAGTGCTTGGGAGATGAATAAATATGTCTTCAAAAGATTTGCTTGCTAACATTCAAAGTCAATCCTCATAAACACACTTAGGCTGAAACAGCTTTACAGTCGCTTTTTGGGAATGGATGCTCCCTACTGGTGACGATGACCCTGCCCCCTACGGCTGATCCGTGGGGAGAGACTGGGCAAGAGATACAGACAGACCAACCCAAACCTGCTCCTGCCGATCGATACTTTCTAGGGACAGTAATGTCAACATGTTTGTCCTGGTAAGCCTCCAACAGATCAACAGCGGTGTTAGAGAGATACAGCACCTGCATGCCGTGGGGCTGTTTAGTTGTGCTAACCGGACGCTTTGAGAAATGGCAAATTCACGGTGGAGAATGGACCTGCAACCTCTGGTTCTGGTTCTGCTGTGCGTGCTAGGAGCTGTCGAGGGACATGGCGTCACAAGGGTAAGGCTTCTTCCACTCTTGATGAGGTTCACTTGAAAACTGGTCTTCTTCTATGGTCTGCATTTTTTTTCTGCCATATAAATTTCCAACTTTATTTTTCCTCGTCATGCGAACGAATAGAAAAGTGGCCCAAAGACTTGAGAACAACTGAATTTGATGATTAAGTTGAGGTTTTCAATGAATGGAGAAGGGCACATGAATTAAGAACATAATGAATGATGAATAAATGATCTTGTAATTAAAAGATGCTTATTGATGTCTTAGAAAACCACTATTAAACATCTGACATCCATGTGTATTGTGTTGAGGAGATATAACTGTGAAAATGCTGTTACTTAATAAATGATCAATATAAAGACAGGTCGCCGATTAACCTAAGACAACGTCACTGTGTAAACTTAAAGAACCACCTAGACAAGTGGAATCAAAATGTCACAAAATGAATGACTGTGAGCAAGAGTGTGACCTTGAATGCGAGTGCTTTAGTGTGACCTCCAGGACAGCATTCTCAGTGTGTGCATGAAAGTTATTGCAGTGTCGTGTGTGTGTGACAATATTGGGGGTCAGGGTATAATAATGTGTAGTGTGTGTGTAGGATTACCACAACGCTGTGTGTGTGTCTATGTGTGTGTCTAAGGCTGTGACTGAGCTGCATTGTATTGTGCAGAAGCTCATACCAGCAGATGGCCACTTGGATCTTGGTCAGAGGTGGGGATGGAAAACGCCCTTACTGCACACCAAAATCAATCTGAGAGAGGTCACAAGGTCAGACCGTCCAAACCGCTATAGAAAGCAACATTTTTATTGTCTACTGTAAATGGAATTAGCATCCATGCAGTTATAAAGTTGTGTTTTTTTTTTAAATGTCACGAAATGGCGGGTCATTCTTGATGGTGGCCGTTGTCAGCATGAAGTCCACGTTTGAGTTCCGCACCCTGGACCCTGAGGGCCTGGTGTTATATGGCGACACACTAGCCGGCACCGAATGGTTCGTGCTGGCGCTACGTGGCGGGATTCCCGAGATGCAGATCGGCAAGAGCGGTGCCATGGTCGTCATGGCAGGAGGACCCAGGCTCGACGATGGCCACTGGCACCAGGTACAAGACGTGCGACCTCAGGAGGGTAAATCAGACCCTGGTCCTCATGAGCAGACATCAGCAGGACTTAGAGAACCAGGGAGATTTAATAAGAAACACCCCTTACCTCCAATCTAAGCAGACACACTAACTAAGCATCTCTTCTCCCTGCCAAAGCTATCTATTCATCAATCCATTGGTAACCACTATCCAGGACAGGGTCACGGTGAACTTGCAGTTTATCCGATGGAGCGCAGGTGCGAGGCAAGGGGATGCCTTGGACAGGATGCTAGTTGCCATGGAATCCAATCCCATTATCTTGAATTACTGTTTTTCCTCCAACACCACGTGACACAAAAGCAGACATTTAGCATAACGTGCGGGAGGGGCCATTTCACATCGCCTTATAACACTGATAGCAGAAGGTTGTCAAGGTTACGCAGCTTCCTCTTTAACTAGCAGTCTTTCACGTCTGTCTCCTTCCCGTTCCCTGTGCTGCTTCACCTCTTTATGACATCATGACAGTGACATCATTGTCACGTGGCTTCTCTTTCACATTTTGTTGGTCCCACCCCAGGTTTTATGTCATACTGTGGAACTGCTTATGTACCCCACACCCCCACTCCCCCAGGTACAGCTACGCGGCGAGGGTCACTTGGTGGTCCTGGAGGTGAACGGGACAAATGTGCTGGTGATGGGACTGCATTCCAAACATGCTGAGGAGGACACAGCAAAACAGATGCGACTGTCCCTGGGAGGCATACTGGTCAAAGACCTGGAGATTTTCAACCCGGTCAGGAGTCCCCCTTTGTTGAAGCTTTCAATCAGCCTTCACCAGGCAGCAAGGCAGATTGCAACCAGGAGTCTGCAAATTCACTTTACACAATTGGAACATTCTAATTTTTTTGGTTATATCAATTGCTAATTCTATTTTTACTTCATCATTTCATTCTCCTTGTACAGTTCTCCAAAAAGAGCTTTAACTATAGCAATTTACACGGCTTAAAAAAAAAACTAAACCCGATGTATTTTTGCAATAACTTTGCTGTTCCCGGACCAGACTGGATCATTTTTGGCTGAATGGCTGCAGGCCTCTGTGAAAGCTAAAGAACGACATTTTGATCACTTACACTAACTGTATGACTTGTTTTGTCGGTGTTTTTGACTTGACTGTTACTTGAATCTGCTGTCTGATTTTGATGTTTATCATTGTGAACATAAGCCAGATTTTTTCTTGTAATTAAAGTTACATTAGGAGTACTTAAAACAGGTGTATTGGGAAATAAAATAGAGGTTTTGGTATAATTTGCTTAAGGTGTATTTCTGCCAAAAATGATTAAAATCAGCTCAGGATCTGCAAAGTTATTGCAAAAATAAAAAGAGGTTTTTTTTTTAAACACAGTGTGGTTAGGTTTCCTATACTATTTGAGGTTAAATATATTTCTCAAGGATACAAAGGGTTATGGATCTGTGTCCCTGATCTGTCTGCTGAGTTTAGTTAAATATCACGTTTTAATCTGCTATGTTAAATACTACTACTGTTATACCCTGAAAGCAATTGCTGCCCATTTTAAGCGAGTCCGATGCAAAACACCTGCAGAGCATCACAATTCAGTCCATACTACGTGGCTCAGCTGACAGCCCTATCTCAGTTCTGACACAGACTGTCCCTGCTGTCCTGTCTGTGCCTCCATGAGGCAGCTACAGCTGGAGATGGACGGCTGTGTAAGGGCAGGGAACTGGCTGAACTTGAGTCAGCCCTGGGACACGGACCTAGCCGGGCCGCCTCGGGCTTGCTTTGCCCACATCCGGAGGGGCAGCTTCTTTCCCGGGACTGGCCTAGCCATCTTCAACTCTTCTGGTGAGAGATGAAGGGACACAGATGACAGTGTTGGGCTGGATTGGTCGCTGTTTTAGAGCCTCAGTAGGGAGCCAGACATCTTTATTTGTTGTTCATGGAGGAATAACTCTCCTAAACCACCGCCAAAGTGGACTGCTACCTGGGTGATGCATGGTGGCCAATTTGCACCAGAATACTCACCACATATCAGATGTTGAGAAATTTAGGTGATTAGTGTATAATGTGAAATTTCATTTCCCCAAAGGTAATTTTATCGCAAGAGTATCATAATACCCCTATGTGATAACACCCTTAATCTCCTAAACTACAGTAGGATTATTAATGAAAGATTCAGGACACAAGACTGATGTTCCATCAGAATGAACAGTCTCCCTAGCATTGTCCAGAGGGAAGAGTGCCCCCTACTGGCCAACTAGCCTAACTTACCTCAAAAGTCTAAACAAGCCCAGCTCTGCTTTATCATTACATGACAAGCAAACGTAACATGGCTGCAGACAGACAGAATAAGGATAGATAGAGAGGACTTACAAAGAGAATAAGAGTAGAAGGATTAAGGGTGTGAGAGGCAGTGAGTGCAAAAGTATGAGTTTGTGGCTATATGTAACACTGTATGTTGCTGCTGTCATCGTAGACTACCCCACAGCCCAGGAAAGCATCACCATAGAGATGGAAGGGCCCATAGGTGACTGGACTGGTACACTTCTGTCCATTCTGACCTCCC
The DNA here is from genome assembly GCA_009936485.2 of Gymnarchus niloticus. Lineage (NCBI taxonomy): Eukaryota > Metazoa > Chordata > Actinopteri > Osteoglossiformes > Gymnarchidae > Gymnarchus > Gymnarchus niloticus. The sequence goes on from JAACJT020000002.1 coordinate 20,192,616, forward strand.
AGCATGAAGCCATACTCACCATTGTTGCCAAGAACCAGACACAGGTACCGCATTGAACCATACCGCAACAGAACCATAACACAAGTGGTGTTTGGTGCCCAGAACCGAGCACCAATGTAAGATTAACATGTTTCAAAATGTTTCCTGGGGTGACAATGAAGAAATTCTGCAAAATCACGGTTAATATTACAGGGTCCAAGGAGATGTTTATGTTTTCTTCACAGAAGCTGGAAGTGACATGTGGTGAACAGACAGCCAGTGTACCATTGACTCAAGCTGAGCTCATGCTGAACCTATCCGAGCACATGATACAAATCGTGCTGGGCAACTCAGTAGTTGCAGAGCTCAAAGACAACATGCGTGACTGGCCGAGCATCTGGGATGAGGGCCTGCTCCTGGCCATTGGGGGAGTTCCAGGTGAGCAGCTGCTGAGGTGCACACCCAGCTCAGCAGAACCACAGATGTGTGGGATGTAGGCTAGCATGGGGTTTTGGAAAGATACAAACATTTTAAGTTAATTCAACTGGATAATAGCTCAGATTTAAAATGACTTCAAATTAGCATCACATGTTGGTGGTGTAAATTAGGCAACACATTAAAGCTTTACATTTGCTAGAAAAAACAGGACTGTCTGAAAATTGTAATGTCATTTTATGAGCGCTAACTGAGAAATTTTGAAATGAGAGTCTGCACCCTAATCCCTAGACCACAGTTGTGAGTAACAGGCCTTCATGGTGGTCTTTGTTTCCTCACAGAGAGTGTGGACTACAGTTCAGCCAATGGCAGTTCGCACCATCTGCATGGCTGTGTGTGGGCGATCCGAATCCAGAATCAGGAAGTGGATCTGGACCGGGCTCTCTACAAACACAACTCTGTCTTCTCACACAGCTGCCCCATATCCCCTGACATCCTTGAACCCTCACCCTTGCTTACTGCTGACCTTTGACCTCTTGCCACCTGAATTTTATAGTTCAGCGGATCCTCTAGGTGACCTCCAACTTCTCATCCAGGCCATTGTTCTTGTCTCACTCCCAGTTACTCCTTCACTTTCTGTGTTCCTCAGTGCTGCACTTCAGACCAGATGACCTTGACCCCATGACTTTACAGAGCATGCTCTGCAATGGGTCTTCCACATCTGCTGTCCAAATCACCCTACATTACTTCCATTTCTTATAATGTGTTATTGTACGGCATTTGAGATTTCCATGATCAGTTCTTTTGAAATACGAATTATTACCAAAAACAGAAATTGAATCAAACTGAACTAAAAGCTCTTTAGAGGTGAAGGAAAAAGACTGTGAGGAATGTCATTGATGATGACCTCTGACCCAAGATTTGTAAAGGTCACCTTTGTACTCCCCTACCATCCTCTGCCTATGTATTTTATCAGACAGAAATTACACAATTTATAATGGACTGCATGCATTTTGCAATATCAATGACACAACATAGTGGATGGATAGTTTGCACTTGTGAAACTGACCCCAGATCTGTTTTTGTATCATCTATGTGTCCTACAAATATGCTTTTCCAGGGTCTGCCTGACCCTTGTGCCCACATGCTTTGGATCATGGTAGATCTAAGGATTTGACAAAACTACACATATAATCGAATGTGTTTACAAATGCTGACATACACGTGCAAGAATAAGGGCTGTGTGAAGTAAGAAAAAGCAAAATACTTTATACACACTGAGCATAATCAAACAATAAAACTGTTTGCACTTCTTTCAGTGCACCATACTGTTCCATTTTGTACTGGGCAGCCATTGAGAAGGAAATGTAATAGTGGTTTAGTCCATCAAATTTATCAGGTTTCATTAGAATTGGAGTATGCGTCTAAGCATGTTGAGCCTTTTATCAGAAAGTGTTGTACCACTTTCACTCTGCCGTGTTGCTGTGGTTTCATTCAAAGTTCCCACTGTGCCCAGTTTTACATTGCCAGGCTGACATGGTTTCTTTCCGTTAAGTTCACTCATCTGTCCATGTAAAAAATGTTTTAATGCCTCTTTGCCACTAGGTGTAAGACGGCAATGGCATCAGCCTTTTGAAGTCGTTCCACTCTCTGCTAGTTAGCTTGCCCTCTGGTCTTCCGTTTTTCAGCGACGTGTTGCTTGACTGCATGAGACAGGTCACTTCACAGGTTCCTGGGTCATGAGTTCTTTCCTTGTCCTTTTACCAAGATAACAATCTTGCCTTTTTTATACTGGCTGCTACAACATGGTTTATAAACAAGATATTTTCATGGTGGGGTTTAGATTAAACTAGGTATGGGAGAAATCCTGAGAGGTGTTTCGATTGCTGCACCCACCTCTGAGTAAAGTGATCCATACAAGGGTTCTGTGAAACCTCAAAGCACATGAAAAGCAGAGGTAGAAGGTAGTGTTGTTGTTCAGGACACAATCTTATAACTTGAAGGTTGAACAAGTTGCTGTGATATAATATACAGTCATATAAATGCTCTGTATGACTAGTGTTTGCTTTGAACAAAAGAGTCATCTAAGGTTCACAGGTTTCTCACAACAAGACCCAATAGACTGATATGTCAGACTTACACTGTCTTTCATTCAGTATGGCTTCTTATCCCCTGTGTCCTAATGCCTGGCGCTTAAAAGAGAATTTGTTACTTTGTACACAGACACAAACCGAGGCAAAGCTTTACTCTGGGAAATCTGAAATTAAATCTGAAAGGTGACACCACACTGGAAACATCATGAGTCGGAACAGAAAGTGGCACAGATGAGTAAATAGATAAAGGTGCACCCAAAAGCTTTGCGGTTAGCTTCGATGGGCTTGCTAAGCATAAGCTTCAAAGCTTTTGAGTGTCTGTCTGTGAAAGTAGGTACAAAGTACATTCTTTTTCATCTCCACTAAACATACCCACTATACTTGTCGAAACTTCTCATGGTCTTTTCTGACAAGTATGGCAGAGTTTCCAAAAAAACAAAGAAAAAGATGTCTAGAGTCAGTTTAATTTCAAATGGCTAACAAAGTGAAAGCGGACAGATTCTGACCACCCTGGGAAGTAGCAAGGCGAGCATTTCACTGTTAGGCCTGGTGTTTTGCTTCCTGTCAAAAGTTCCTAGGACGGTATGCTTGTCAGCTGTATTAGACAAAAATAAGTACATGAAAATAAGGAAATAATAATAAAAATACAAAAAAATTTAGTAGGCTATTTAAAGTTTCCCATGTTTGAATTCCTGAACTTCTGAGATTTCCAGCTTAACAACGGTGAAAGTTTCACCTGAATTCTCAAGGACCTGTGTGGAACCACTTAGCTTTGGAGTCTTCAGTCAGTCGTTTGTACTTCAATGGATTGGACAGCCAGTACCGAAATGAAGGCTTTTTAAGTCTGCAAATTAAATTTAAATGGAACCTCCTTACCTCATCATATTCCCACTGCTGCCATGCAAAAAAAAAAAAAAACTACCCAAGAGAAGCTGAAGGATCTTTCCCAAGCATCTGTGTCTCTCCTAAGTCTGATATAAGGTTATCAAGGGTGACTCACCAATTTTTCATCTATCATTCCATTACTTTGGAAACTGAACTGTTGTTACAGCTCTGTGGGTTGACCAGCATTAGTCCTTCGTTGTTAAGGAAGGCCTCTTTTCATTCTTTCATTCATCAAACCTGTATTTTCTATAACCAGTGCCAGGGACATCCCAGGCAGAAAGACCGTCCATCACAGGTTACACAAACTAAGGATAATTTAGCAACATCAGTTCACCTGTGGGAGCGAATCAGAGGCCCCAGAGGAAAATCCAGAGAGAGAACGTGCAAACACGCTGTCTATTGAGCTTTAACACCACAATTCATTTTGAACATTTTTTTAAACTTCACATATAGGCTACTACATATTTAATCAATTCCTGGTTGTCTGAAATGTACTAAATGATCACTTTTCTGAAAAAGTAAATGTGAAGCTGTTTCTTCACGTTTGCACTTTGTTATTAATTCAAATGAGTAATTATTCTGTAATAATTATACTTCCATCAGGAGCTCTTATTCATGGCAGATATAGGGAACAGATTTAGACTTCTGGCCAGTTCTATAATACTTAAAACTGCGTTATGACAGCCAGTGTTTGCTTTGGAATAAGATAACCTGAGGGCTCCGAGCGAGGAAACGGTAGGTATGATAACGTCTTAAAGAAATGCAGGTCTTCCCTGCGTCGATCCTGACAATGGTGCCCCCTGCTGTCGCTGATGCTGCGCCCCATCAGTTGAGAGTTAACGGTCCACTCCCATCTGACAATCCGTTAGCAATGCCGTTACAGTAATGTCGCTTGATTTGCGTTGGTTACTTGTAAGAGTGGGAATAAAATAGGCAGTCTCAGAACAGTCTGAGTCTAACTTGTTTATTGCAATAATTTATCACTGCTTCGTAGCTGGCGTCATTTATTAAATACGTGTATAGGGAAACGGAGAAGCGTCATGTCTCCACGGCGCAGTTTAGAGCGCTTTGTCGCGTTTACACTAACATATTACCTACGGATAACATTTAAAGGTGTGTTTTTTCCATATCTTCCCATTTTATATGTACAGAAACCGAAACAGCTATGTGATCTACTCCACCGAACAATAACGATGATAATCCCATTGTATAGTTTCCAGGACGATTAAGGTTATTTGATATCGATAAAATGATAACTGCAAGCGTAACGAGTAGTTAATGACCGCCTGTTAACCGAAGTGGTAATATTAAAATAATCGACACATAGATTGGTTCTTAACTGTTACCCATATGCAGTATGCGCTCACATAAATGTTAAAATTTTTATTTTGAACAGCTGGACATGTATAACTTTATAGTACCTTAACGCACGCCTCGCTTTTTATTTCAAGTTACCTGCAAAAGGTGTGAATTCTTTGTGCGACAATTAACATACACAAGGTACGTACAATTTTATCAGTCGATCGCATTCAATGCCACAGACTGGCAGATCTGCAGAGTCATCATAACAGATTTACCCTGTATTCGGTATTATTTATGGTCTCGGGTGGGGCTGTGAAGTAGAATGTACTTGGAAAAGGGGTAAATTGTTCGGGCTACTCGTGTTGTAACGATTATTTAAATGGAAATGAAATCAGTGGTCAAATTTATATAGAACAATATTTGTTATCATGGCACAGCTAAGAACATGACTTTCATAGTGATAGCAATTACATTACCGCAGTTCGAAATAACGACTACTGCCACACTGCCGTAAAGCAGTACGGCGTGTGACACGCCTCACCTTCTGCCGTCAAGCGCCGCGTGGGTTTGAAAAGGCTGGCAAACGTAACTGCAGGCAAAGCGGCACTTTTTCCTATTGTCGTAAAGTACGAGGTGTCGCGAACCGTGCCGCCCAGCGAAGATGGCGGCTGAGCTGCATCCCCGCAGCGGAAAGCTGATCGGCCTGTCGAACTCGAACCGAACCGCTCAGCGCAACCAGCCGATCCAGGAATTCAATCATGGCTTAGTCCTAAGTCGAGAGCCGCTGCGGGACCGTGATGTCTTCACGGTCCGCATCGACAAGAAGGTAAACGAGCCCGAGGAGGTCGGAATGAGCAGTTCAGTGTTTAAGGCAGTGCCTGGAATGCAGATAGCTACTGGGAGCGGGGCTACCTAACATGCCCCCCCTGAATGGCTGCTGGTCTACATTGCATACATTTCACTATCTTGCGACGATTGTGCAAGAGCCGCTGCTCCCGGAGGCATGCCGTTTCCTCACTTTGAGTGTAGGTGCGGTTGTAAGGCAGGCAGGACCGCATCGTCGGTGTCCCTGCCCCGTCTCTGGGTGTCTGGCAGGAGCAGGTGCCTCCCTAAACACGCTGGCTAAGACACTCATCGCTTCAGGTACAGGGAATTTCGTGCAAAGCCCGACGCAATGACCGAATTTCCCCTCAGAGCGCATAGGTGCCCTGTCATGTTTGTGCTTGTGAAGTTGGTGACCAGTGTGACCGCTTTGCTTGTACCTCTCTTGAAGCCGGGTTTTGGTTCGTTTAATGCTTCGTTTACGCTGCTGAGGAACAATGGGGGTCTGCGTTATAAACCAACCATCACAAGAATGTCGCTGGGCACTTATCCTGACAACCATAATGTGGTCAGTGAGAAAGATCTGGAAATGTATCTGTAAGTTACCAGGCTCTAATGACGTAAACGTTTTCCTCAGGCTTCGGGCATGACATTTTGTGCGTCCGATAAGTCTTCATCTTTAGGATGAGTTCGGGAATGTGACTTAAATCAAGGGGCCTCGTGATTGGCAGATTATTATTTTTTTTTACCTCTCCAAATATTTAACATTTTCACTCATTCGTGTAATTGTGGAAAGGTGATTTGGTCCTAGTGAGTTAAATTGTGCTTTCTCCATGGATTTGAAAGGCAACTTGCTTGTGTTTAATTGAGATTTTACTGTTTCTGTGCCAGTGCATCCCTCCGCTTGGTGGTGTATGTTATTACAAAGACAGACAGCACCGTGCGTTTTCCACAATGACAGCCGGGTCTCTCTCAGTGCAGAAACAAAGTACGGCAGTATCCACTCACACCTGCCCTTCCTCTGCTCCGCATTGCTGCCAGCTTATCCTGATCGGACCGTACCCTTAGTGACTTTCTTGTGACCTATTATTTCCTGCTGCTGAAATGCTGCTTTTAGGATGCCGTGCGTGAAAACTCTTGGGCATCTTACAGCTCGGCTAAAATCACGTATTATATGGAGTAAATCTTCCTTTGCTTGCAGAAAAAAAGATGTTAAGTCCCCATTAAGGAAGTTAATTGGAAAATACAGCATTAAATTATAATGGAGATCACCTTCTATTAAGTGAAGGAGGGTTGTTGTTCATTACTGCTATTACTGCAAATATAATGATTTAAATTATGTATATTTTTATGCTGAAATCTTATTCTGTTACCTAATGGTTTTCTTAGTCTCTGTTAAAAGGCACTAAACAGATGGTAGCAACTCCACATACAATTGGCAGTTGGGTCCCTTTGGGGGAGGGGGGGACTGATGTGATCTGCTTGGGCATTCAGGCAGCTTAATGTGTGTGTGTTTTCGCCTCAACAAACTATAATAGCCTTACATTTTAATATTTAGTTTTATCACATTATATTCCAGTTCTGTTACTGTGGCAATGCGCCTGGGAGGTATCGCAGCAGTTGGAACCTCATCTCTTCCCACATTTACGTGTACAGTCCAAGACAAGGAAGCTCTGATCAGCAGAGCTTAGCAAGTGGCACTGTACACAAACGCTATTTAAATGTTAAAATCACATCCGGCTGACTGAACTCTAAAGCTGCTTCCTGTTTGTTATTGTGGGAGGTCCTCTGTTCACACGTAATATCCTGAAAAATAATTATGCAAAGTCCCTCCCCCCCCTTTCCCCACACTGTTTTCAAAGTCTGCATCCCAGGACCCTCGGCATCTGATACATGCTGGGCTTGGTTATTCTCCAGATGGACCCGCAAGTGCATCTAGTCGATAAGAAGGGCGGTGGAGTTGATGCAGGCAGTGATGGGGCAAATGAGGCTTTAGAACCTCAGCACTGATTGGTTAATTTGTGATACTCCCACCCACCACTGGTTTTGAAGCCTCATGAGCCCCATGACTAGATGCAGGCATTATTTTTTTTTTTCTTCTCCAGCAGTTGAAAAACACTTCAGGTTTCTCTTCTATTTTGTTCCATTTTATTGTTATGAACTTTGTGTGATGCTCGTACAGTGTGTTCAGGCTTTAATCTGCTGCTGTATCGGGGTGGCTGTATTTGTATCATTTGAGGTTGTGGTATTTGTTGTGATTTGTCTTCCTCACTTGTTTTGTTTGACTTATTTATTCCCCCTGCTCCCACCTATGACCTAACCATCCCCTGATGTTTCCGCAACATTGCAGGGGTAGCTTGACAGCGTGAGAGGCTGGCGTCAGAACTCTGAGCTCTGTGGTTTCTTATGCTCTTCGTTCTCCTTGTCTTTCTAATCCATGGCCACTTATTTGCTCCCTCCAGCCTGTCCATCCAGGCCCTTCAATCCTCTCACCCCGCCTACTCCCCTAATTGTATATTGCTCTGCTTCTCCCTCCCATAACCCCACCCACACTCCGATTGTGTCATATCCTGCTCCTCCCTCCCCTGGCCCCGCCCACCCCCTGACTATGTATTGTTCTGGTCCTCCCATCCTTTGACCGTCCTTGATCTACCTATCTCACTCTTACCCAGCTGTCCCCTCCAGTCAGGGGCCCAAAAGCATGGCGTTCCTTAAATAAATGCACTCTAGTGTTCCTACATTGGCTAGCATGTTGAGTCCAGGTGTGCCAGGACCCTCCACCCGGACCCTCGAGCCTTCCGTCCTTACTGGATCTGTATCTTCTGTCCTTGCGGGGTTATTACTTGTTCGGCGGGTGCCTGCATCCAGAGAAACTAGCCGAGCACTGGACGATGCGAGCGGACGGTAGGAAGAGTGCAAAAAGCACCGCGTGCGGGAATGGCCTGTTGAATAATTAATGATGTGATATAGACTGAGAGATGATACAACAGTTGGAAATCTCAAGTGTCGTGCCAGATGCCGCTTGTTATAGACAGAAGTTAAAACCTGTGACCTCTGTCAATCTGTGTAGTGACCTCTAGACCGTTTCTTAGTTAGTATGTAGATGGAGAGGGCTTGGTCCCAAGGCAGCTGGGGGGACTGTGTGTGACTCGTCCAGGGATGAGAATGCTCGGCAGGTGCAAAGGAAATGAGGAGAGATGGGAGTTGTGCCCCCATGCTTGGAGTCGTGGAGGTCTAGATGATGGGAATGTTCTAGATGCCGATTTGGCTACTGGCAATTGTCCAGACTGGAGTCTGTTCTCTGTTTGGCGTCTTCATGCTCCTAATTAGTTAATGAAGCCTATTTATGGTGGAAAATATCTGTGTCGGGTATTCCTTCAAATTAAACAGGCCGGCTTCTCCAGCTCTCCTCCATTTCTCGCTCCCGTTCAGGTGAACTCCTGGAGCGGCTCCATCGAGATCGGCGTGACTGCGCTGGACCCGGCAGGCCTGGACTTCCCCAGCAGTGCCACGGGCCTGAAGGGTGGCTCCTGGATCGTGTCGGGCTGCTCGGTGCTGATGGATGGCCGTTCTGTGCTGGAGGAGTACGGCCGGGACCTGGACCAGCTGGGCGAAGGAGACCGCGTGGGCATCCAGCGTAACAGCCAGGGGGAGCTGCACCTATGGGTGAACGGGCAGGACTGCGGCGCCGCAGCTGGCGGATTGCCTCCCCGGCTCTGGGCCGTGGTCGACCTGTATGGGAAGTGCACTCAGGTCACGGTCGTCAGCTGTGAGCCGCCACCCCCATCCGCAGAGCGGGAGGCGGAGCCCTGCAGGAACCACGACGACCAGGGGGCAGGGGCAATGATTACTGCCAATGGCACCGTGGAGGAAGGTAGTCCAGCCTCTGGCTTTATGTGATTGACTGACGCGGTCTCTGGATGGCTGATCTTTCCTGCTTTTTTTTCTGCCACCCAAGGTCCTTGAGGTCGTACGTGTTTTTGCACGATGGAGGTGGTCGGGTAGCGCTACAGCTTCTTTTGGTGTCCTTTATTTTCCCATCCAGTGCCAGATCCCCCTTCGGGTCAGAATCGACCAGACAAGTTCCCCAACACTTTAGAGCCAGACATGGGTAAGTAGGCATCATGTTGGACCAGGATGTTCACTCGGCTCCACAGAAACCATTTGTGGCTCATCTGCGTTTTGTGTCTGCAATAGTCATGCTCCCTTCAGCACTTGTACTGATACGTGGTCTCTCTCTCTCTTTCTCTCTCTCTCGCTGTCTTTCTCTCTCTGCCTCCTCATTGACGAAGGGCTGACTGAGCAGCAGCTGTTTGACGTGTTCAACAATGCCATTGTATCCCTGTACCGCTCGGAGGACGAGGGGGATGGCGGTGGCATGGTCTCAGAACTGTCGTCGACCACTAGGGGAGCTGACGCAAGGGGCAGCAGCAGCAGTGGAGTGCTAGCAGGGAGCAGTGACAGCGGGGGGAGCGGGGGTGCGGGGGGCAGCAGCCCTGCTGGAGGGGGTGGGACTGGGGGTGGAGGTGGGGCATTGCTCGGACTGGGCCCCACCCCCGGGAGCATGACTACCAATGACGCGCTCCTGTTTCATGAGAAATGTGGCACACTGATCAAGCTAAGCAACAACAACAAGACGGCAGAGCGACGCAGACCCCTTGATGAGTTCAACAACGGGGTGGTCATGACCAACCGACCACTTCGGCACAACGAGATGTTTGAGGTGAGTGTCCGGGAGGCGGGGGGTGGGGGCAGTCGATGGACCGGATGTTTTCCTGAGCACTTTGACCATCTCGTACCTGCTTCTTCGTGCTGGCTGCAGTTGGAATCAAACCTACCTCACATCTGGATTCTTTTCCTTTTATGACACGTTGATCCCAGCTCCTGCAGTGACGACTTCAGCACTGTGTACGTGACACTGAGCGTTTTCATAGTGGCAGTTACTAAGAAAGAGTCTGAGAATTCTAACAGACAGCCATGGCCTTCACCCATTGATCAGTTCAGACTCCCAGCTATGTGCATGAGAGCTATATTTACACTTGTTACCCCAAACAATAAACGGGTAAAATTTTGCTGTAGTTATTCAGGTTAAGTAGCTTGTCCATTGTTAACATCGCTGGGTATTTGTTGCATGGGTAATCCTTAGAGCAGAAAATATCGTCATGCACGTAAGCAAATGAAATGCCATCGTGTTGCTAGATTCTCAGAGGTACTCGCACAATTGACAAAGGCCTCTGTGTCTCTGTGACTCCCCCCCCCCTCAAGTCAAAAATGAAGGCTTGTAGTCGATGGAGCAGTTGAGTTTTGTGCCAGAGAAGCAAATTTGAGGTTTTGGTACAGACTTGTTACAGACCAAATTTTGAGGAGAAAAATCTCATTTGCGCAGACCAAATGGGAAAACAATCCAAATGTTCCTGCTCACTCTAAACAGCCAGACTTGAGCAGTTGTTTTGCTCTCTCCAAATGTATGTAGATGTCCAAATACATAAGTGTGAATAGTTTGCTACTGTTTGTTGTGTGGCAGCAGTTCTTGTTGGTCCTGTTTTGGAGCTGTGACTCATTGTGAAAGAAGGTGGTTTAGTAGAACCCTCATTATAATGTCCGGTAAATCAGGCACAGTAATTGCTCATAAAGCAGATGCTGAGTTATGTGAGGAATGGGATGGTCCCACTGTGGTATGTTTAAATTGTTTTATCCATTATTAAATTTGGAGAAATGCCTTTTTAAATGGGGAAAACTGCATGTTCCCTTTTCATAGTCCATGTAAGACAGTCTCCTCTGGCAAACATTGCATTAAGTTTGGCAATTATGGCTTTTGGGTGAATTTTTTTTTTTTTTGTTACAGTGAAGCGTGGTGATGAACAGATTGCTGGACTTTTTTATGTTGGATGTCAAAACTGAGTCTTCATCTTGATTTCTATAAGTTTAAAATTGCCTCCCAATGTTTTCATTGGGCTCGTGTCGAGTTACCTGATCGCAGGCTGTCACAGTCCTGTATCAGCACGGTCCCCCTGTGTCCACTCTCAGATACGCATTGACAAACTGGTGGACAAATGGTCGGGGTCCATTGAGATCGGAGTGACGACTCACAACCCTAATAACCTGGATTACCCTGCCACCATGACAAACCTGCGCTCAGGTATGGCTCCTGTACACACACTATACAGATGTACACACACAATGTAATGGAAGGCAAGATTGAAGCAGTCTTACAGGCTGTGGACTGGCCATCTGGAATCGGTGGCATATGCCGATTCTCTTCTCAACCTGTGTTTGGATATGACCTGTTAGAGAAGCCTTGCATTCCCTTTACCAGTGTTCTCCAGAAGCTTGAGGGCTATGGAGGTCTTCATTGTTATATAGCTAGAACTCGCTAAAACTGTGTTTGACTAGATGGGTAACTATATTTTATTAACAGTGTATCCTTTCAGGAAATGTTTGATATCAAGGCTTGCCTTCCTACTTCTGTGAACGACTTTGAGCTGCCGTTCAGCTTGCGTGAGGCCAATAAACTATGAAAATGTGTTTAATTGTTGAGCTGGTACTTATTGAAATGACTTCCTCAGGCACAATCATGATGAGCGGCTGTGGCATTCTCACCAATGGAAAGGGCACCCGCAGGGAGTACTGCGAGTTCAGTCTGGATGAGCTGCAGGTCAGTCACTGCTGTTCTCACAGACCCCCCACCCACCCACATAGAATCAGCAGGGTCCATAAATCTGAGGTCCTCATAAATCGACTCTGTTGATGGATTGCTTTATTTTCATAGCATTATAGATCTGCTTGTAGTCTGTAAGTTTAGCGATCGGCCCCTGCCGTGTGCACGGGGTAGAGACACCAGACAGCAGGTGCAAATTCTGCTATGATAGTTAAAGCATATCTAAAACATGATGGCGCTATACAGCAGTTTTTAAGCCAACAGAGGTTTACCTGGTACTCTTTCTACCCAGCTGGCCCATTTTAAACTCTGATTAGGCCATTGGCCTAAACAGGATCAGCTGGGCTTCATTAGCTGACGCAGCTGGTAATCAGTCACCACAGAGATGCAACCCTTTGCCATTGGTGTCTTCTCCTGCCTGATTCCAGATCAGATGGAGACTTTGACTGCTCCTGTTCGAAATTAAAATAGCCAGCATGTAATGCACTGGGGTGGAACTGCGCTAACACGGGTCTGTTGCTTGTCCTGATTATTAGTTATTGTGGCAGGAGCCGATGAACGTTGTGGAAAATCGCTTTGTGAATTCCCTCCATTTTTAAATCAATGTATTGAAATTTTTTGATAACTTGAGATGAATGTGAGCCACCATCCTAACCATTTATATAGTAGTTTCTAAGCTATTTATAGCAACTTGTGCATTAATAAAAACGATAGGGCACACAGTATGCCCGATCTCCGGGCTCTCCCTTCTACCTCGGTCTGGTATCCTGTTATTTTTGTCCCTTTTGTCCCTTGCTCAACATCCCCCTCGCCTTTCAGGAGGGGGATCACATCGGCCTGACGCGCAAAGCCAACGGGGCTCTTCATTTCTACATCAACGGCATCGACCAAGGTGAGGTCGGTGCGCGTGGATGGTCTGTGCCACACGGTGCATGAAGCGCCTTGCCACCTTGTACCCGAAGTCAGTGGAGAAGCTGATGTTAACCATGCGGTGTCGCTGCATCGCCGATGTGGTACGGTTGGCATTGAGCTGGTGTTGAGCTGACTTTGACTCCTGGTGGCTCGGGCCTGTGACGACAGCTGCGTCCACGTGCCCCTAGGCGTGGCCGCTCTCCAGACGCCGGCGGTGGTGTACGGAGTGGTGGATCTCTATGGGATGGCAGTGAAGGTCACCATCGTCCACAACCACAACCACAGTGACCGGCTGCGACGTAACAACGCCATCATGAGGGCGCTGTCGCCTGACGTGAGCCGCTCGCGCCCCGTGCTCTCCCTGACCCCTGAACCCGACGTGCCTGATCGCCTGCTCTTCCACCCCAACTGTGGACAGAAGGCAGCCATCATAAGTGATGGCAGGACAGCGCTTCGCCCACAGTGAGTCCAAATGTACATTATTTAAAGGCAAAGGAAGTGACCTGAGACTAAATGTCGAATCAGAAAAATACCTTCTATGTCTTCATTCCAGAAAGCTGATGATCTCATTTCAGTAAGCAGGCAGGTGATTCTGGTAGAAATGACACGTGAAAAGATCTTCATTTATCTTTCCTTTCTCCTCCATCAGCGCGACTGACGATTTCAACCACGGGGTGGTCCTGAGCAACCGTCCGCTGCGCTCCAACGAGGTGTTCCAAGTGCGCATCGACAAGATGGTGGACAAGTGGGCGGGGTCCATCGAGATCGGCGTCACCACGCACAACCCCGCCTACCTGCAGCTGCCCTCCACCATGACCAACCTACGCTCAGGTAACAGACCAACATGCTGGATGTGCGTGCCTCTGTCTCTGTAGAGATCCTGATGGGGGAAGGACAGGGCATCGGAAGGTGACAGATTAATGGAAGCTGCGTTGTTTTAAATAGAATTTGGTCGCTCATAAATCCGCTCTTACTGAATTGTGGGAAAAGCCGCTATGTGTTATGCTTCAAAATGGCCGGATATTAAAAGTTAAGAGGAAGGTAGTGAAGCCCTTCAATGAAGCGGTCTGTCTAACACACTTACTCGTTCAGGCACCTGGATGATGACGGGGAACGGAGTGATGCATAATGGCACGACAATCCTGGATGAGTATGGCCACAACCTGGACCGGCTGAAGGTGTGTGTCCCTCTGTCTGCCCCCCTTCTCTCTTCTCGACCCTCTTTTGCCGTCGTCTCGCCAGTGGCACCATTTTACGCTCGCCCTCAGTCTCGCTGCCACCCCCCCCCCAGGCTGGCGACACGGTGGGCGTGGTGCGTAAGGACGACGGCAGCTTGCACTTCTTCGTGAACGGGGCGGCCCAGGGCCCGGCAGCCTGGAACGTGCCGCCCAGTGTCTACGCCGTGGTGGACCTGTATGGCCAGGCTGCCCAGGCCACCATCATGGACGACATGGGTGAGGAGTCTCTTCTTGGCACGGGTGGACTACCACTCTGCTTGGGGACTTGCTGATCCTGAAGGTACCGTGAAGAGTTAGGCATGTTCAGGGTTTGTCTGTCATACTTTTATTGGGGCTTTATTTTAGCCTCTGCATAATCTTCAGCCATGTAAATGAGAGATCTACTTCTGATAAATCTTACGCGTAGTTAAGCAGTGTTGACTATCGTTGTGGCTGTCCTCACGCTGGCCCAGAGTTATGCACCTGATGGGCTGTTCCATGTGAGGGATGCTGATGTGTATGAGAGCTGAGGTGATTAACACTTGTTCAGAATGTCAGGGAGGACATTTACAATTACAGCTGTGGCAATATTACATGGGAAATAACTGCTAAACTTCTTTCATCAATCAGCTTTTTGCCAAAGCATGCAGGTCTGAACCCAAAAAATGCATGTCAGGTGCAGTTTTTTCTGATGACGAAGCTGTACTATATTAGCCCTTGTCACTTCTTATAATGGACGTGTGGCTTGTGACAGCAGTGCATCATACCTGTGCTGAAAATGGGCTTCCCAGCTGGCCCCTTTTAATGGCCAGCCAGGCTCCATTAGTTGTGGAGGGTGAGCACAGAGGTCATGATGGAAGTGTGAAAGAGCCCTGACACTTGGCTCTGTTCTACTGCTGTGCCTTCCCTCGGCATGCAGTACAACCCAAAGTGTGATCACGTTTAGGTTTATTAGGTTTAACTTTAGCTAGTGCAGTGTGGGGGAAACAGCAGCAGACAAACCAGAGTGCACTATCCAAATCATTCGTGATACTTTAATCGGTCATTAAAGGCGATCTCTTAGCCGTTTTATGCTTTATAGTAGGGATGCACCAGTCCGATATTCTGTATCTCTATTGGTCCTGATACTGACCAAAAACAGTGAATCGGTTATCAGAAAAAATTTGATACGATACATGGACAAGCCAAACCAACATTTCATTTTGTAATTATTCCTTTAGGGCGTTAGAGTATTTGTTTCAGTTTGAGTATTTTTTTAGATGCCTGTACTCCATATGTCATACAAATGGCTTAAAAATTAGCTGAGAGACGGAATGTGGTGAACAGAAGGAATGAGCACTGTGTAGCATAAATGAAAAGCTTTACTTCATAAATGAAATCAGTCTCTGTATCCTCAACTTGTGCTGCTCCAGGCAAATTTACAACGCGGCACAGCCACAGTACAAAAAATGGTAGAAATACGGTAGCCAGAACAGGCCAAGCTAAACATCTCAACAGAACTCAATACACGACAAAAGTTGCAACAAAAGGACTATCGGGTTGCATACATTTCTCTCCAGAACCCCCCCCCCCCCCCACAATCCCTCCTGGTCACACGATTTTCTTTCTCGTGTGGCCCCAACCCCCATTTGCGCCCTTTTCTCCCAATTGCATGCTGTACTGAGCAGTGGTGGTTTTGGCTTACTTGGTTCCCTGGGGGGAACCCCACCCTGAAGCGCATCTCCCCCCGATCCTGAGACAAATCCGTAAGCATTGAGAAATTTGTGAAACCAGGTGGTTGGGGATTGGTCCCGTCCCATCTAGTGGCCCTCCCTGCACAATGCCACCTGTGCCAGCTGGCCATTTTGCCCATGCCTAGATCTGCACCTGGTCCTGAGTTATGAAAAAATGAATCACAACGTGACTGCTCCTGTTACAGTTATCAGTGAAATAATACTTGGAGCCTTATTTAATAAGCCTTATTATTTCAATGTCATTGGTGTAAGTCGGTGTAATTTGGTGTATTCACATTTTCTCCTGCGTTCGTTCTCTGGATAAGGTTAGGTTCTGCTAAATCAACCAGCAAACATTTTAATGTAGTTAAACTGTGGTAATAAAAGAATATGTGGTAATCCATTATTAGTATTACTTGTATCAGGTTACTGTTGCAATTGAAGTCAAGTTTTATGCCCAAGTCTTGAAAGAGTTGGGTCGGCTCAGGAGTGACGTGGAGCTGGTTCAGTGATACTGTCAGTGCGACTAAAGTGATGTTTCATTATCATCCTTCTGTCTGTATCCCCCACCCCAGCGGACTTGCCCCCCCTGCCCGAGGACTGCTCGGAGGGTCCCACGGCCATGTCTCCCAGCAGCCCGTGTTCGGTGGGCGGGGCCAATGGTACCAGTGACCTGAGGTTCCACCAGCTCCATGGCACCAACGCCGTCATCACCAACGGAGGGCGCACAGCGCTAAGGCAGAACTGCCGGAGCGAGTTCAACGATGCCATTGTCATCTCCAACAGGTGTGTGTGTGTGGGGGGGGTGCTTTCAGTGCAGAGACTCCTATGGCAGCTCGACTGATGGTAACGTGTGTGTGTGTGTGCGCTCGTGTTCAGGTGCCTTCGCGATGGCGAGTTGTTTGAGATCGTCATTCAGAAGATGGTGGATCGCTGGTCAGGCTCAATAGAGGCGGGTGAGTTCGAATCCAGTCACTATGGTGCCGTCTACATGTTCAAACACTACTTAATCCCCCCCACGTTCCTCATCCCTGTGGACACTTTAATGCCTTTTGAAAATGATCATTGGTGGAAGTGCCCCCCCTCACAGCCCATGGTGAAGGTGTAACAGAGCTGCTTTCAGTATTAATGCCCTTCCATCAGTGTTTGGCAGCCCGTCATGTCTGTGACGAGTCGAACGATGCATGGGTCTCTCTGGCCACGGGGAGCCCCGGTGCCGCTTTGGGTACTTAAGAACCACGTATCAGTTGGACATTAATGGTCTCTCTGCTTTAAAATCACACCCTTGGCCTGGAGGTCTTATATTGTGTGGGCATGTCTCCCAGGTGTGACCGCCATCAGGCCGGAGGAGCTGGAGTTTCCCAACACCATGACTGACATCGACTATGACACCTGGATGCTCAGGTAGGGCCCTTTTCTCTTCTAGCCTGGGCCGCTCTATGGGAAGCGCACTGATCTTGTAGGTCCTCCATGTTCTTTGCAGCCAGCTTTGTCAGCTTCTCTTCTGCTTGCGCCCCCCCCCCCCCCCACACACACACACATACACAGCGGCACGGCAATCATGCAGGATGGGAACACTATGCGGAACAACTACGGCTGCGACCTGGACTCCCTTGGCACCGGCTCTCGCATCGGCATGATGCGCACGGCTGCCGGGGACCTGCACTACTACATCAACGGGGTGGACCAGGGTGTGGGCTGCACGGGACTCCCGCCAGGTAGCGGCTGATACACCCGGGGGTCACTTGTGCCTGTTGTTTGGGCACACATGTATGGTGGTGGTCAAGGAAGGTTTCTGGTTTAGATCTGCTCCATTGTGCTGAATTGCTTTAGTAAACATGTCGCTTTAGATAAGCTAATAGAAAAATTTACTCTGTAGTACCACAATACAGTGGAATTCCCGATGAGTGAGCCCCACCCAGGGTAGAGAACCCAGTAGAGCCCTCTTCGTTTCTCCACCCCTCATTTCGCAGAGGTGTATGCTGTCATCGACCTCTATGGCCAGTGTGTCCAGGTGTCTATCACCAGCTCTTCTGGACCGCTGGACAACAGCCTGTGCACCAGCAACGTGACAGAGAAAAGCTTTCCGATACAGTCCCCAGGTACTGCGTGAGTGTGTCAATCTCTGCCCCCTCCTCACACCTGCTCTAGTCATCAGATACCTGTTGTTCAGAATAATTCAGATCAGATTTGGAGAAGTAACTCATAACTCAGGTGATAGATGAAGGAAGTGATCTTATCAAGGAAAGTGAGACTGAACCGGTCTGAGATTGACACAGCTCTGATTTATGGCAGACACACTGGTAAGATTATAGTGATACTTAAGGGGCTTACTCATAACCACCCCTGATTTGGTGGTGGGTTTTTTTGTTAGTTTGACCTCCACTGGTCCGCAGCAATGAATATACTAAGGCTCATCTGGGAAGCGGTCCTGCGTTTTGCTGTCTAACACTTTCTTCCTCCATGTCTCCCTCTAGTGGCTGGGGTGGCTCACCGACTGCACAGTAAACATGGGAAGAATATTGTGCTGCTTGGGGAGGGCTGCCAGGCAGTGAGAATGGGGGGGTATGCACACGGAATAGTCTTCAGTGCCAAAGAGCTCAAGACCGACGAGCTCTTTGAGGTTGGTGTGTGCGTGTGCGTGTGCGAGAGAGTGAATATGCTGTGTAGACTGGAGTCGTGAGGACAGAATGGTTGTTCTGCCCACAGGTGAAGATAGACGAGGTGGACGACCAGTGGTCTGGCTCTCTGCACATCGGCCTTACCACTCTGCAGCCCCAGGACCTGCCCTCCTACCCCCTTGGTGGCCTGGCGGCTTCGCTGCCCCAGCTCAGGACAAGGGTCACGTGGCTGCTGGTTGGGTCTGAGGTGCGCCGAAACGGGGTTCTTCAGCGGCAGAACTACGGTTGCTCTCTGGATCGGCTTGTGGTGAGGACAACGGGATGGGTGGGAAGTGGTAGATGGACAGAGAACAGACGGAGAATCCGGCATGAGTGGCTCTTATATGCCAGGAAACAGCTCACACTGTTTTCATTCATTCATTCATTCATTCATTCATTTGTACAGATAACACATGAAAATACTGGGTTATCACTGTAGTTATGCTGCTGGGTGTGTGTGAGAAACAGATTAGCCCTTGGGCTATGTACACTTAAATAGACATCAAAGAGAAACTTTTTTTTTTTGTGTGTGTGTGTGTGTGTGTGTGTGTGCGCGCGCGCTCGTGCATCTGTGTGTCCAGGTGGGGAACCGTGTGGGGGTGAAGCGTTGCCCTGACGACACCATGCACGTTCTTATCGACGGAGAGGACATGGGTCCTGCAGCCACCGCTGTAGCCAAGGTAACCCCAGTCACTACCATGGTGTGTGACGGCAACACTCACACACGACAGCAGCTGATCGGTGTTCCCGTCCTCTGCAGAATGTATTCGCCACGCTGGACCTGTACGGACGGGTTACTGCCGTCTCCATTGTCAGCTCCACCGTGCTGGAGGACATGGAGAGCATCAAGGCACCCTCGATGTCGTCAGACAGCTGCAGTGAGGGCGAGGAGGACAGCTCTGCGGTGAGCCAGGGGCTGGCGCAAGATCCTTCATAGTCACCTCAGCCAGCCTTGATTATAATTATTACAGTTATGAGCATCATAAAAAAATTCCAGACCCCACTTATCCAACCAAGATCGTTACGATGCAGAGCAGGTGCACAGAGGAAAAGTGTGTAAAGTAAGGAAGAGCTCAGATCAGGTGTCAGGCAATGTCATGGAAATCTCTCTCTCATACACACTCACATACCAGCAGTTTATGAGACACGAACTGCGTACGTGGAACTAGAACAGGGTTCGAACCCACGGACCCTGTGTGTTTAGCTGGCAGCTGAACAATAGCTGCATGGTATTTATGTCATACTTGGTAGCTCCTGGTAACTGGCTGTTTACTGAAGCTGCTCAGGCTGCGGTACCTAAATATGCGGCTTCCTGCTGAATTTGGTCAGACGACTTGACGACCATCTATATCTCTGCCTGCCCAGTGTGAAAACGAGGTCCCACTGGCACCCACCATGATGACCTTCCTGGAGAATCATGGGAAGAACATTCAGCTGTCCAATCAGAATGTGACTGCCACACGGGTGTCGAGTTACAACCAGGGCCTGCTTGTCTCGGCACAGCCACTGCCTCGGCAACAGCTGTTCCAGGTGAGAGAGAGAGGGTGAGAGAGAGGGAGGGAGGGAGGGAGGGAGGGAGAAATCATGGCATGTTTCATGAAAGTCCTACAAGAATGAAGGTCTGTTTGTGTAATTCTCCTGTGTAAGTACATTGAGGTATTCAGGTCGTTTTCATAAAGCACCTTCACTGATACAGTTGACCCAAAGTACTTAACTGATTTTAGAAGAACATAAATAAATGAGATTAATATTACACAGCAGTAAATATCTGAGCATGGGCAGAGAGCCAGAAGTCAACATTGGAGAGGAAACGAGTATAGATGGTGTAGGAGAAAAAATCTTGGGGGTGGTCCGAGATGTGCAGGTTTTCCTTGCTGAGCAGCCCCCGTGCGAGTTCTTACCTGATGGGGTTTGTGTGATCTTCAGTTCCAGATCGACCGTCTCAACCTGTCCTGGACCTCCTCCCTGTCGCTGGGGGTGATCGGTCACTCGCCTGACCGGCTCAACTTCCCGTCCTCGGCGTGCTGCTTGAAGCGCTCGGCGTGGCTGCTGCAGCGCGACTCCGTCTTCCACAACTCGCTTAAGGTAAGCCAGCAGCAGTGACTCACCTCCCAGCACTCCTTTACTTTCTGATATTTAATGACTAAAATGCCCACTGTAGGTTGAGGTAAATCTCACCCTTAGATTGATTCTTGTCTTCCTGTCTTTCACTGGTCTGTGTCTCTCAATAACCCCGCCCTCTTTGACCGCTGGACAGATTTGTGAAAACTACGGGCCCAATCTGGACACGTGTCCCAAAGGCACGGTTTTGGGTCTGTTGGTGGATGCTGCTGGCTGCCTCCATCTCTACGTCAATGGCATGGACCAGGGAGTGGCGGCCCAGGACATCCCCAACCCATGCTACGCATTTATTGATCTGTACGGCCAATGTGAGCAGGTCAGCAGCCCCAGCCAACCCCACCCATAGCTCAAGTTTTAACTTCCAACTGAATTCCCCTCTATGATGCTCCTAGTTTAGCTGTATAAGGAACACATTATGGATATTATATTAAAAGTGAATTTGTACAGATACAGTAATTTTATAAATTGATACTGTTATGCCCATTTCTCCTTTCAAGTACCTCATCTTAGAACCTACACCTGGAAGCAAACATGCCCCCATAATGGACACCCACCATTGTGGGGGGGTGGGTCTGTCTTTTCTCCTTTGACTTTAACCGTATTCCCTTTGATGGATCACCTAGAGCCTTGCCACCATGCTGGTCCCACTTATGTGCGGCTGGGTCACCATCCCATGTGGCTCAGCCCATCTGAGGTGAATCTTGAGTTGTTGTGTCACCACGGCAGGTTACCATAGTGACAAATGATGTGCCAGCTGTGGGAAGGGAGCGTCCAGAGTCCTGTTGTCAGGGGGACATGGAGAAAGCTGACATGGTTGATGGTGAGATGGATGTTTCCTTTGAAATTTACACTGGTGAGAGGGTTGATTTAATCAGCTGATATTCAGTTATAATCTAATATGTTTGGACGCCATTCCTATGAACGCTAGAAGTTTGGTATTGGCCATTTGTGACATGGAAAATTTAAGCTTGTGTAAAATATTTATCTGAGCAAATAACTAGGAGAGGGAAGTTTTTGAAATCTGTTATTGGTAATATTGGCGCTTTAAGGTCTAACATCTTAAAATGTCGTCTGCTGTTTTTGTGCTAGTTTATTAAAATGAGTCATCAAACAAAATGGCAGGCACCACAGAAACGGCAGCCCCAGCCATCGCCTTCAGGCGATCGTCTCACGCAGGACAGGGATAGCGTAGGTGCAGAAATGTAGTGTGTGATTCATTAAATTTGACAGACCACACGTTGAGTCTCACACAGCCTCTCTGCCAGAAGGGCCCAATTTTTCAAGCTGGTCATGTTCTGACAGTGGATAAACAGTTCCATCTCTTTTTTTTTTTTGTCTGTTGTGTGGTCGTTTTTAAAAAGTTGACAGTAAATGCGAGTTGGAATTATGGGACTGTTGTCCTTGGTCATTTGCATGGTTAGTGTAGTAACAATCTCATTGGTCAACGCTTTGACGTTCCATTTGCTGAGCATCACCACTCAGTTCTGCCACTCACTCTGCTTCATCTCTCTTCCTGGCTTCTGTTGCACTCCCTGTCCTCCAGCCATCAAGGAGAGTGTGTGCTGGACGCCTCCGCCTGAGGTGAACACCAACAAGACCTGCGAGTACCAGGCTTTGTGCTCCCGTTTTAAGGACCTGCTGACTCTGCCTGGTGAGTCACCTCGGGGTTCTCCACCCCACTCAGGGACCGACGCACTCACTGCCAGCCAGAGATGGGAGCTGGGCTTCGCGTCATCACACACCGCTGTTTCCAAGCATGCTGACTCCTCCTTGTCCCATTACTTTTTCACTGCCACACGTCATCATCTCGTGAATCCTGTTATCCCTGCATCCTTCCCTTTTCCTCTTTGTCTCCATGGTTTCACGGCCTCTATCTTATCCCCCAGATGGCTACTTCAGTGAGGATGCCAAGTACAACCTGTGTTACTGCGAGTCCTGTCACAAGCTACGGGGAGACGAGGCATATTACAAGCGGGGGGAGCCCCCCCGAGACTACGCCCTCCCCTTTGGCTGGTGCCACTATGCTCTCAGGTCAGTTTTCCCTCCGCCATCACCAATTTTGCCTAACATACTGCCCTCTTAAGCTTACAGTTGTTTATTTAGTAGCATCAATGCTGTGTATCGCCTGCTGTACTGCATTAACACATTTTCTAATTGATTCTTATTGACACGTTAGTGTTAGACCATTAATTTGTGTTATTGATAGTCATTGGTGTATTAGTGCCATTTTCTTATTGACACATCATCCTGCATATTTACATATTGGCAGCTTATACTAAAATGCTACTTTGCTGCTAAGAGGAACTAACTGTGTATGGGTATTGGGTTTTCCGTTCACCAGGATCAAGCCCCACTGTGAGGTGTCCAACGCTCTGAAGAAGTGGCACATCGCCTACCATGGCACCACTGTGGGTGCCTTGAGGCGGACCCTGGACCACAGTCAGCTACTGTCAGGTGGGAACGCTCATCCTGCAGTGTCGATGCTGATGGCATGGCACGGCACACAGGAATGTTGCATGGAAACCCGGAGGAGGGAGGTGATTTTGGAAAAAGGGAAGACCAGGGGTTTTCCGCTCCTAGTCTTGAAGCACTAAAAGTATGTGCAGGTTTTCCTTTCTCTTTGACTTAATGGGAAGTAAAGTGGAGGATAAAATGCTGAAAGACAGAGGGATAGAAAGGGATGAAAGCAGGAGTGTGGATGGTCTTGGACTCTCCTACTACATGTGATTCCTTGGGCGAACCCTGAGTCAGCTACTGGTAGGTAGACACAGGCATCCACACACTCAGATGCTGGGCTGGTGGCAGGATGTTCAGCGGGCAGGAGGACACATGGCTCAAGGGAAAGGCTGATAAAAAGACGGCTGTCTATTTCTTTCTCCCCCTTGTTGAGTATTGTTATGGTGGTGCCTTTTCTAGGGACCTCGTCCATATTCTCAGTGGCACAGACAAAGGCAGAGGGCCAGAGTGGGTACGGCGAGCCGGAGGAGAACAGCGCCCCCGAGAGGGAAGTTCCGAGGGTGCAGCTCTCTCCCACCATGCGTTACTCTGGCCTGGAGACCTTTGCTCCCAAAGTGCAGTGAGTAGTCATAGTGCAGTGCTGGAGTAAGAGGGTGATGCTTCTAACTGCAAGGAGATGGTGGGGAAATGGAGGGAGCAGTATGCAGGAGCAAGAGGCTAAGCCTAATTTTCCAATGCTAGTGGAAATGGAGGGAGCGACCCGTGTGTACGTGAGGCTAATGCTACTGAGAGTAAAGGAGGGTGGGAAAAGGAGCGACGCACTGCAGTAAGAGGCTTATGCTAGTCAGTAGAGGTCAACCGATACGGGCTGATATTTAGAGTATCGAGGCTGACGGCTGGTTATTTGCCTGAAAAATTTTCTTGCATGGAAAAAATACAGAACTGCTAAACCTATGAACATTTAACAAGAAAAACATTTGCGCAAGGAAAAAATAGAACTTTATATATAAAATTCCTTAGACATTACAAAATTGGTAGCAGCATAAGCTGGTAGCTCTGCAAATTATATTACAAGATTTCTGAGGATTCTGCAAAGTGAAAAGTTATGAAAATTGATTAAAATCAGTAAATCAACGCATTTGGAAAAAAAAAATGTACTTAAATACAATTTGAGAAAAGTGCCCACCTTTGTTACTTTAGCTGGCTGCTTTGCCTATGGTTATGTCTAGCATTACATTGTGTATTTTAGTCTTCAAAGGTGGCGACTGATCTGCCACTGCCTTGATGCTGCTTTGACGAGGTGACAGACTACAAAATAGTATCTTAAACATTTGACAAAATGTAAAATGATGCGATGTTTTGGAAATAATATAGCTGCGAAATTCAAACTGATTTTCAGTTCAGTTTTGGCTAACAACTAGTGGGGATGGCTCAGAAATCAAGACTTTGTCTTTTGTCAACTGAGAATATAATATGGTACTTTTGGATACGGCAAGATGCTGGAAAACCGTATTGCCTATAAACAAATAGTATACAACATGGGGAGACATTTATAAATCACTTCTTTCCTGTAGTGGGTTACTCGTAGGCTGCTTTGTTGCACAATAAAGTCATTGGTGCTGTCAGTTTCACCATCTCTCCTCGCCTCGCAGCAAGGACAGAAGGATGGAGGCTAATTTTCTAGTCAACTGATAAACATCCAACTTAAAGCCTAAATATAGTAAACTAGCTGCCTAGCGAACACTTGGCAAACTGAATCATGTTATCCCACTAAACGAGTGTAACAGAACCATACAGAGGCTACAGTAACACCGCACAGATTATTCATGGTGGCTGGTAAATCAGCTTGATAACTAGGTGGTCAGTACCTTCTCTTTGGCATTTCATGGCTTCTGACAAGGCTGTCTGCTAGTGAGCACTTTAATTAATTGGCCACGCAGGCATGCATTTGGCTGATGCTGGCTGTCATAAAAACCACGATTATTGGCCAGTATGTGGGCCAGGTCAATTTATCAGTCAATCACTACTAATCATTTGTGACTTCAATTAGGTAGGGTTGCTTGGCCCATACCAGTGGTGGGATGTGTGGTTGAGTGCATCAGGGATCTACTTGTCTGCATATTGGAAATCTAATCCTCTGCCACTCTGCGTTCTGCTAATGGCCATCTCCTCTCTACCCCTTCCTGTGGTTGTCCCTCTTCTCAACCCAGATTCCGAGACCCCCGTTCACAGCGATACCACCAGGCTCAGGTGGCCTTTCAGGTGTGCGTGAGGCCGGGCTCCTACAAGGTGGGCCCCCAGAGTGTGGGACTGAGTGAGCCCCTGGATCCTCGCTTCAGCAACTCAGAGATTGAGTGGATCACCAAGGAAACGGGCGGCACCTTGCTCTATGGCCTCCTTGTCCGCGTGGAATGAGGTGGGGGAGGGGGGCGAGGGGAATCTGAGTCCGGTCGGTCACCTCAGATGGCAGCCCTCCTCTCACGGCACCTCAGTCACAGAGGACTATTTGGGATTTTTTTAATTTATTTTTTTTGGACTTGTCATCGTTAAGAGGGTGGGGTGGCTTCACAGAAGAGACACTGCCTGCACTTTATGTTTTGGACACAAGTGGGCGATTTTTAAACTTTTCCATTTCTGTCCCATTCTCTATTTTACTTTCTCTAACCTGCTTCTTTCCTATTCAGAAATCCCTCTTTTCTACTCCCTCAGTCTCTGGCTGCTGTCTCCCATTTGATATACATTTCCCCCCCATCCTTTCCACTCTAATCATGCAAAAGAAGACTTGGCTTAGTCTGGACTTTTTTCTTTTTTTAAAACTCATCATAGAATAGAAGTTGGATGAAGCAAAGCTTTGAACAACAAGAGCAAGTGGAGGGGATCAGTTTGCATAAGTCTGGAGAGATGCAGGTGGAGATGGACCAGACTGCAGAGCAATGCTGTCGTTCACGTTAGCGCAGCCCCCAGACGCAGACAGAACATCTCCATATTAAGCCCAGCCCTCTGTCTGCATTCACAGGCCGTTGCATTGCCTTCCTCCTTTCTCATTTGGTTGCTGGTTCCCCCACCATCTCTATTTCATCTCACTGCTGGCTAGAGGCTAGTATGAACCCTTGAACAGCTAGGTGGATCAGTCTGATGGTTGGAACCGAAGGACTTTCAGCTTTCTAAAGCAAGACTCCTTGTCTCTGGTTCTGGTCGGCCTCAACCTGGAAGGAGCATCTTACACACAGCTCTTAAGGGCTGAGGTTTGGCAGGGCTTGAGGTTTTGGTTTTCCCACAATGCCCTGCTGGCCTCAGGGACGGAACAGGGCCTGCCAGATCATGTTCCTCACTCAGAGGTTTTAATGCTACAATCACAGCAGGACTGCGATTCAAACTCACAGCATAACCCCTCCATCTCTGTGGACACCTGCTTGGTTATGTGTTTTTAATGTGGTTAATGAGCACCAGTACTTAGTTTGAGAGATGGGTGTTTTGGACCTGTGATGGCCTGTAGCAAGAGGCAAAGATCCATATTTGGCAGGGCCTGCTGTATGCCCTCATGTTTTCTCCTACTGTTTCTAGGTGACCGTTAGCTCTGGAATGCCAGTGGATGTTCTTGGTCAGCTTGGATATCGGTCCTTTTTAAAGGCCTTCTGATACTGAGAGATGAATGAGGTCATGGAGCTCCGAGTTACCAAATGGAAATTTGGATTTTTTTTTTTTTTGTATAAATAGCTTTAAGGGAATTATGACATGTACGGTTGTAGGGGTGTCAGACAAAATGTGTATGAATGTCAGGCACTAACTTTTTTTTTTTTTTTGCTTACATCTCCTATACTTAAGTCCCCCTCTGTCTCTGGTGGTGGACCTGGTCCTACTCTCTGCCCTTCTTTGTAAAGGTTGCACAGGAATGAGATCCTCATCCAGTGTTGAACAAATCTGTTGAAGCACTTAAGAGCAATGAATATTGGTCCTGTTAAAATTTGAGCCCCCTTCAGTAGGACCACTTTTGCCCTACCTTAAAAAATGTCATAGTGATGTGACAAAAGTGTAAACAGGTTTCCATTTCCAATAGCTTGATTGCATCTAAAATTGATAGCCTTGGCCTCCTAACTATATAACTTCAATGCAGAACAGCTGCCCCCCATTCATGTATTTTTTTTTTTTTTGGCCAATTTGATGAACACTAGTATATATTTTTACATTCGAAACCCCACGGTCATGCCAAAAAGTTGTCTGCATGAAGGAGATCCTTCCGGCTGGGGAGGCATTGCGATGGCAGGTTGCTGGGGCGGTTTTGGGCCGGACGGAGAAAATGTGCTTTCAGTTACTGCACCAGGGGAAACCAATAAAACAGAAGTGCTTGCAACGTCTAATCAGAAATGTGAAGGTATGGGGTTATTTAAACCCGACGCTGCTTTTTAAATAGTTTGTTTTATTGTACAGACTGTAACATATGAATCATATCTTCTTGATTTGTAAAGAACAAAGATGCACATTGTATGTATTTGAGTGCTACTTTTTTTTTTATGTCCTGTCTGTCCTTGTTTTATCGCTTCTTCTCAGATTAGCATCTCATAAAGAGTGGTTTTCATAGTTAAGAGGTGAAAAATGAGTGTAAGTCTAAACTATGAAAAAGATGGTGTGGTGCAGTGTATGTTTGTGTTGTGTGTACGTCTTACCCAGGAGAGGGACAGCAGAGCTCCAGGGTAAACATTTCCAGAAACACTGTGCCCCCCCCCCCCCCATTTTATTTGGAGTAGGAAAAGAAATCAATTCACTGACTTTATTGTAGTGTTGCATATTTACTCACACCTCTTCCCAAAGTGTTTCATAACATGTATATTTAAGGCCAATATTATCCTGGCAATCTTCTTGTAACAGCTTACCACACATCTCTATAGCCATGAACACCACTATCTCACTATGTCCTGTTCTGGTAATTCAGGGTATTTTAATAACATTTTGATTTGGGTCTGGTCTTGACAGAGTAGTGTAAAAGAAACAGGACCAGTTGTTTTTGTCACTGATAGAAAGCCAGCAGATCTGTTTCCATAGACACCTACAATGAAAGTGTTTCCTTGTTTGTGTTACGGTTGCATTTTCTGTTGCATGGTTCTACCTTTAGCTTAATGTAATAGGGAGGGGGGGGTTAGCTAATTGAAATGTGAGGAAAGGAATGGCCAACTGTCCCTGCTGTAAGAACAGCTCTGCAGGGAAAGGCAGAAGGGACCTATGCCAGTGTGCTTGACTTCTGCGTTCCAGGCCCCATCTTTCCACAGCTTAACAGGTAAGAGCAGGCACCTGCATGATCTACCAGCCACTGGTTGCATATCAAAGCCACATTCCTGGCTTGGGTATCAGGGTAGGATAACAAGCACTATGACTGCTTCTGCCGTCTGCACACTTCCAGGTCATTATGAACAACAGACCATCTGAAACACACTGTAAACACTGGGACTTCTACTATCTGGTGCTGGCCACCTGTGAGGCTAAATATACATGGAGGATGTGCTTCTGGACACTTAAGTATGAAAAAAACATGGGAAAGTCAGGTAATACAGCTTTATCCCTCACAAGCAAAATTTCAGCTTTGTCTTTCATATGGGACTCACTCTTAGAATGCTGTTTAAAGTCAGCTCTTGTATGGAGTGAGGTTCCTTGCTCAAATACGCACTGTAGTGTTTGAACCAGCACTCAACCAGACAAACATTACGCTGCATTCTATCAAGAAAGTTCTAATACACACACCCTAGTCTAGAGAACATTCAGATTTGTTCCAACCCCTTGTGAGAACTAAGCAGCAAAAAGGACAGAAGGTAAAGGTGTCCTTCCACAGCTCCCTCTTCTAGAGAGCTTGACAACTCGACTTAAACTGAAGAGTCAGTTTGATCCCTTTAGCACTTTTTTCCCTTGGTATTTCCCTTTGTTTTTTACAGAGCCAAATTCCTCCTTTGTGGACTAAAAGCTGTGCTCAGCTGAAAGTGACTGAGGAGTTACTAGGTTTTGTACTGCAATCCTGATTGCTGCTGTGGGTGTTTTAAGATTTCACCATGTGACAGACATGGGTTTGGGGAATATCAGACCGTGGCATTTCAGCCTGTGCTTCAACATCTGCAAGCACTTCTTTTGTGTACTGGGCAAAGGATGACTGAGTTCCTGAATGCTACGGTATTTACAGGGTGCCTCCTGAGAAGTACAGCTCTGGGGAGTTAGGAAGGTAGATCCACTACACATCAGTTTCTCCTAAAGTTGTCCTGAGATGGGCTGACATATCAGACGGCCTTCTCACCTCATGATCACTGTGTCTGAGCTGTAGGTCTCTGCCTCCACGTGGTCTCTTTTGCCACAATACCCACCCTAAAGAAGCAGAGGATCAAGAGAGCCAAAACATGCTGGAAGATTGAATGGAGCGAGTCGCATGATTTTTGTGTGAGCTCGTCCACTTACTGCAATGGTCTCCTGCTCTCAGTTTCATTCCAAATTCTATATCATCTGATGAGTGGTGTGTCACACCATCATAAACTGCAGCAGTTGGAACCCGGGCCCAGATGAGAATCGTAGCTGACTGGTCAGTCTGCGAACCATGACATTGGCATGTACCCCAATTAAGTATTTTATTTTTTAAAATGAAGGCCGTGGTTTCACTGAAAATGCTGGGTTGTACCTCAGCTTTAATAGATGGAATCGCTTCTGGAGATGTGATAGAGCAGAGAGACTGGAGGAGAGAAGACGAACGGACTGAAATGATTAACGGTAACGGCCACATATAATGCCATGGTCACCCTCAGGCGCACACACACACGTCCTTCACGAGTGAAAATAGAGTATTAAAAAATGCAAAAAGATTGGGGTCGTTTATCCCAAAGGTTCCATATAACCTTCTATTTGATCAGTCTTTAGAATAAAAATTCAATTTCACAAAAGAATAAATAAAACATTTAAACAGCCATCCCATCATCCTCAGCAGTTAAATACCCACAGCCACCCAGTCATTAGACCTGACAGAAAACTGCAGAAATACTACAGGAGTTGCAATTTAAATAAATAAAGGACTATGCACACTTTTCCAGCAGAGAATAAATTTTTTTTTTTTTTGGAAATTTTAAGAAATGCTAGTTTTTGAGATCCTGCTGTTGGCTCCCTTGCCTTTTCCTCCAAATGGCTCCCTTCTTGGAACAGCATTTTTTCAGGACCATAACCGTTATCTTTTCTCATTAACCCTTTCTTAATTTAAAAACATCTACAGAAGCTAAATGAGAGTGGACGGTCTGGTTCTGGCTGCCATGGTTACAAGGCTTGCTTGCAGAGTTCTGAACAACTTTAACATTTCCAGCAAGAGTGAAACAGAGAGGGATCGGGGGACCGTTGGTTCCACCTCAGGGGAACTGTGCTAATGGGGCAGGGCAAGGAGGGTATCCTCTGTTCCTCTTGCCTCCTGAGTGACGGGGTGGATGTGACCCACCCAAGTTAAGAAAAGAAAGAGAATAAAGGAGAGAGAGGAAGAGAGAGAGATGGACCTGGAGTGGAAGAAGAGCAGGGAAGGCGTGATAAGAGCAGCTGAGTACAGTCTATCTCCCCTTCTCTGTCTTCAGAACTTCTTGGGCCCCCAAGCTGAAGTCTGCTTTGGGGCCACACCAGCTCCGAATGTGGGGAAGTCTTCAGCACTGCTCATATCAGGAGCCTGGAGAAGAGACGGCCACACTGGTTATTCAGGATGACAGCGAGACCACAAGCTCCATCTGATTTTACACCAACCAACATTTTCTCCTTTGTGTTCTGTGTGACACTCCCACCTTATTCCCAGGGGCATTCCACGGGGCATCCCGCACCACGAAGCCCTTGGCTGATGCTCTGCTGTCTTCATCCACACCTACCCCCCGGGACGGGGGCTTCATGTATGCAGCCATAGTCTCCGTCTCCGTAACGTTCATCATCTAAGGAGAGACGCACGTGATAATTTGCTGACTGTCTCAAAGACCATTCCCTGTGCTGTTCCCAGTACTCTGTGCTGAGAGGGACTATGGCGGACTGCACCATTTCAAGTTGTTCCCTGAACATGGCCTAGATGACTCAAGCTGAGAACTCTCACTGGCCTTTACCACTCACATATTCCTCTTCCAAGTTGAGCAGGTGGTCAATGGCATTATCCACATTTTCAGGAAGTCCTGTCACAGTGACCCGGTCCGGATCGTCGGAGCCAGGCTGTGGGAATCGGATATCCACCTGGGAGGGAGCAACACTGATCAGTTCCCTGCAGGACATCTGCATCCCGTTCCAAGTGTCAGCATAGCTTAAACACGGCAAGGACTCTTGGGAAAGCTTCTCTGCTCATAACGGGTCACACATTAACGAAGATTTGAGGTGGCAGACTCAAAGCACCCCTGGATCTCTACTGTGATAAATCTGATAGCCGTCTGAAGACAAGCTCAGAATGTGGCCTGCTAAGTCAAACTTGAATGGCCGTTTCTGATTAAACACAAGACAGGAAATATCTTTGACTCCAAATATACAAGTAATACTCGTACCATAGATAATGAGCAACGATACCCCACTAGCAAGCTACTTTCAGAACAAAAAACATTAGCCTGATGACTTCTGCATTCAGTCACTCGCTGGTTCCCATTCACCGCACCTTGAACTCCTCCATGAGCTTGCGGACAGCTTTGCCACGAGTGCCAATAATGCGAGCGTGGACACGGTGGTCCAGCCTCACATCCTCGCTGACCATCTCCTCCAATGCAGACACCAGCTTCTCGATGGCTGCTCGAGCCTCCTCCACGTTCCGCTCATAGCCTGAGATCGTGATGAGGTCCTGTGGAGGGAGAGAGAAGCAAGACAGATAAAGGAAACACAAAAATCCACAATATGTTTGGACAGAATAGAAGAGACAAAAAAATATGTAATATGGTATCAATTTTCACGCGCGCACACACACACACACACAGACAAGGTCAGACCTGCTGTTCGTCACCCTTGTCAGGAAACTGCACGTTAACGTCGTGGACCTTGCGGATCTGAGAGATGACAGCTCCCTTGCGCCCAATGATCTTGGGGTGGTATTTTGGGTGAACGGAGAGGGTTAGCTTGAAGCTACGAAGCGCCTGGAAAAAAGGGTCAGAATTAAATATACTTTCATCAACAAAAAGAAAATCTACACCGGGAGGTCTCGTAATCCACCCCATGGTTGTCTCGTACTCCACTCCATGTCCTGCATCTATACTGGGAGGTCTCTATTCCACCCACATCCAGTGTCTATACTAGACCTGATAATCCACCCCATAACCTGCTTCAATACAGGGAGGCCTGAGCACTCCCATACACTGCATCTATACCAGGAGGTCTTATATTCTGTCCCCATTTCCTGCACCTATACCCAGAGATCTGCACAGAGATGCCCACAGGTGGTAATTACCCTGTCCTCCTGCTCAGCCTGCAGCTCTTTGACCCTCTCCAACAGGCCCAGGCGAGCACGCTCCACATTGGCCACCTGGCCTGTGATCTTAATCACATCTGACTGCTGCTCTGGCTGGGGCACCCAGATATTCACCTGCAGGGAAAATGACAAATGTCAGTATATAGAACTCATTGAACAGGCAGGCTCCATATGGGCAGGTGTAATGACGCAACTACTGTAGGTGCACATACAGGAGTTTGAGAAGTTTCAACGAGAACTGTAAGGACCCGGACATGGCAGGACCAACGATAAACTCAGTCCGACTGGCACGCACCTCATATTCCTCCATCATCTTGCGGATTCCACTGCCTTTCTGCCCAATGATGTAGCGATGCAGGTCATAGGAGACCTCGACATCAACAGTGACAGGGACCAGAGCCTGGGGGACAAGGACAGACAAAAAAAGGGATGGGGGGGTGAGGCAAGAGAGCACAAGGAAAACAAGCAGTATAGACTGTGGATGGCAGGAATCGGGATGAGAAGGAACAAAAAAAAAAAGAAAATATGAATTGGTGTTCAAAAGAGAAAGAGGACACAGCAGATAAAATATAAGAAGATAGAGAAAAAAACCAAGAAAGAACATGGGAGAAAAAATATCCCAGGAGCACTTATGGACCAAGACTGACAGACTGGAGGTGGCATCATACCAGCAGGGCCGCCCGTGCCATCTCACACTTTTCTGATCGCCCACAGATGATGATGATGTCTCCCTTACGTGGCACAAACTCCGCCTCTGGGCTAGCTTCTCCATTTTCCTGTGGCAGGGGATCCGCCCCTAGACACGTAACCAAGGCAATAATAAACTTAAATAAAAGGGAACCTATCCCTACAGCATCACCAGAGAACGATGAAGATGGACATAAAAAGGGACCCTATCCCTACAGCATCACCACAGAATGATGAAGATGGACGTCAGGGAGATGGCTGGGCGATACCGTGGCGCACCTGCTGACTCGTCCCTCTCCGGAAACTTGATCTGCACTTCGTGTTCGCGGGTGATCTGCTGGATCCGTGAGCCCTTGGGGCCCATGATGACACGGTGGTACCGCTGGGGAATAGCACACTCCACTGTCACCTGTGCCTCCTGGTGGGTGTGGGGGGGCATATTTACTGACGCACCCTGAAGACAATTCAGATGCCCTTGCCGACATGGCAACCCCCCCCAACAAGCTTCATAGGATCAGCAGGAGCAGGTTTTTAAACACATACACACACACACGCACACACATATACCAGGTCTTCAATAATCTCCTGTATGCGCTTCTTGGCCGCCTCTACGCAGTTCTTTGCCCCTTTGAGCGTGACGCGGTCGCTGTGGGCACCCGTGCGTGGGAAGCTGACAGCCACACCCCCGTACTCCTCCGCCATCTCCCGCAGCACCTGACCGCGGCGGCAGACAAAGTGACGGTGGTGCCGGGGATCCACCACCATGCTGTCCTCGATCACATCATCCTGAAAGACACGGCCAGGGAGAACAAAGCATCACGGTCTGATTCGTGGCCCTGGTGCCATGGCAACAAAGCTCTGTAAACAACTGCCTGGAAATCTATCAGGGAATTATACTGACCGATGACCAGTTGATTCACTGAGTTAATGCTCACTTACATTCATGCCTTCTACCACCAACACCACACCCACGCCTCTACAGATGTACCACTCTGTGTCTCCCTATACCATAGCAGATCCAGTATTCACTAAAGAAACCTGCCTGAAACAATAACTGTTTGGATACAGTTCAAAGCATAGTCTATTACCAGGAGTGGAAGCCTGACTCCAAACATCAATTTTATGTGAGTTGCAGAGGGATTGCACATAAGCTTTGCTTGCGTGGGTCCCACTGTGAGGCACGGACAAAGCAGTGTCGTTATCTGGGCTGCTTTGAGGGTGACAGACGTGACGACTTTCACAGCATACAAGCTAGTCCATGAAAATTATGGCCTTCATTCTTCAGAAAAATAACTGAAATATAACTGAACTGTCTGTTTGGTGGAAAAGAAAAGTGAAGGTGAACTCAAACTAATAACATTCCTGGGTCAAACTGTATGACTCAAAGGAAACCAAACCACATACACATTACATCTACTGTAGAAGAGCTAAGAACACAAGATGGGAAATGCGGGCTGAAACACACTCAATGCCATGTGTTTGTGAAGAAACTGTCAGCAAAAATGATGGATATTTTAAGGAGTGCAAGATTTAGAAACTATTTTCCAATCTTGAATTTTAGAACTCCTTGTGTTTGCTTACATATATATATAAAATTTTCCATAAATGCAACATAAGACTTAAAACGTGAAAATGTCTAGTTTCCAAACAACTGTATTCAAGCTTCAGACTGGTGTGGTATATGCTGTAAGTAATGCTATGACAACACTAAAGGCTGACAAAGATGGCATTCAGTGTTTTCATTCTTTCTTTGCTTGCTGCAAATGAACTACTCAGCTTTGCTTGGGACACGCCAGCCACAGGGCTAACATGCTAAATGAAACAGCCCTCCCTACTGGACCCTGCCCCTTTCCATACCAGGCTCTTGACAAGGGCCTCCAGCTCCTTCTGGGCTAGCCGCACAGCCTCCTCGCGCCCCACAATGGTGATGAGCTCCTGCTCCGGGTCGTCGGGCGAGGGGAAGATGATGCGGGCCCCCGTGCGGTCCCTCACACGCCGGATGTTGGCCCCTCCCCGACCGATCAGGAACTTGTGGTATTCCGGCTTGGCCTGCAGCTCCACTGTGAAGTTGTTGATTTGCTGGAAGGAGTCACAGCACGTCAGGGGTTAAAAGACGGGTGTATGTGAGAGGCTGACAGAAGCACGCACTGCACCGGTGCTGTACACTGTCAGTTACTGCGTATAGGGACACATTCACTGCACATCACTTCAGCCACAGTCTAAACATTGAGCAATAGTGCAACACTGTCCACCAATGCACAAACTATATAAAATCCAACCTGCCCTCCCTCCCTCTCACCTTCTCCTCAGCCAACTGCAGCAGCTGCTTCCGGGCTCGCTCCACCTCGCCAGCAGGCCCCCGAATGGTGACCCGGTCGGACCCAGAGCCCTCAGAGGGGAAGTGGATGTGGACGCCCCCACACTCCTCCATGACGGAGCGCACCAGGCAGCCCTTGGATCCAATCAGCGAGTTGTGCAGCTTGGCAGGGATGGTTACCTCCGTCTCCTGGATGTTTGCCTGCCGGTGACAGGAGAGGTGGCACATGCCAACCCGGACCAAGAACATTAAATAAGGAAAATATTTTTTAACATTGCAAAGATTTTCAAGGGGGCATCTTAACCATGTTCCCAAATGTGAAAGGAATTTTAAATATAATGTTTATCGCCAGGATTGGTACAGCAACTGGACCGGAAAGTCAATTAAAGACAAATCTCATTTCCATAGTAATTCTACATCTTCTGCTGATAATTCAGTTTTTAAAACCTAGCTGGCTTGATGCAAGGCTTCCCAGATTATCCATTTCCACCAATTTGACGCCCCAGACAGATGGCAACAAAATTAACCTGATAAACGTTGATAAACAGCTCTGTTTAGACTCCATCCATCCATCTAATTCCAGAAGGCACACAGCAGCATAACAGGGGACACCATGGATAGCAAGTTACACTGAAATAATATGTAGCAAATCAATCTTGTTGGAATAACTGAACACGTAAATTCTGGATTGGGTTTATGGGCAATCTCGGTAAGGCATACAGCCCTGCTGCGGCACTCCTCCAGCTTACCAGCTCCCTCTGGATGGCCAGGATCCGTTCGCGGGCGGCCTCGCAGTTGGCTCTCCGGCCCGTGATGACAATCATTTCGGAGTCGCTGTTCTCCGTGGGTAGGTCGATCTTGGTGTTTGTTTCCTCACGGATCTACGCAGCAGCATCATGAAGAGCTACACCGAGCCCTCAACCTCATGTGTGTGAGACACTGTGTGTGTGGGCACACTTTTCCCAGTCACACGGTTCCTTCACTCACCTTCTTAATGTTGGCGCCTCCTTTGCCGATGATGTTTTTATGAAACTGCTTAAAGATGGGGACTGATATGGAATAGCTGTTTTCAATCTGCACAGACAGGAGAAAGCAATGAAAGCTGCTCTCTGTATTCTGACCAAGAGAAGAGCTTAGCTCTGCATACAGCAGAGCAGGGAATGCTTTGTACCAGGTCAGCTATGAGCTTCTGTAGGAACTTTGAGCACTTCTCCACCTCATTCTTCGGGCCACGCAGCTGTACAATATCACTCTTTTGGGATGGATCAGGGAAATTGATGATGACCTAGGACAGGGAGGAGTTCAGAACAAAGCCCTACTTCCTGTTCCTGGGTGTAGCTTGGGGAAGAAAAAGAGTGGTTCTGCAGGTGGAGACAGGACTGGCATAAGGGAAAGGTACCTCTGGGAACTTATCCCGCACTTCTTTGATCTTCTCTCCTTTCTGCC
Source organism: Gymnarchus niloticus (assembly GCA_009936485.2). Lineage (NCBI taxonomy): Eukaryota > Metazoa > Chordata > Actinopteri > Osteoglossiformes > Gymnarchidae > Gymnarchus > Gymnarchus niloticus. Next base: position 20,229,737 of record JAACJT020000002.1, read on the forward strand.
CGATGATGGTGCGGTGGAACTTCTGATCCACAATCAGGTCCTTGGTGCGCTCGTTCTCCTTCGGGAGAACCATCATGGAGTGTGAAGGAAAAATGAAGGGATTCTTCATAGTGCTGTCTGATCATACTGACCCATCTCACCATCTGCTGCAATCTCTCCATGACCCCACCCAACCTCACCATCTGCTGGGCTGTCTGTATGACTCCCCCCCACCCACCTCACCATCAGCTTGCTTCTCTCTAAGCCCCCCCACTGCATTATCCCCTGTGGCCTGTCTACAAGCCCCCCCCCCCCCAAGCTCACCATCCTCTGGACCATGTCAATGAGCTCTCGCCGTGCCAGCTGTACGCCCTGGGGGTCCCCTTCGATACGCACTAGTCCACTACGCTCAGTGTCCTGGGGGATCCTCACAGAAACCTTGTACTGCTCCTTGATCCGGTTAACTGCAATTTGATGGAAACACTTTTCACTGAGTCATTCTGTGTGTATAAGTACTGACACACGTATCATTTTTGGACACTGCCCTCTATGTGGACAGACTGCATGTGTTTTTGCTGGTACTCACTGTTTGCGCCATTCTTGCCAATGAGATGACGATGGAAACGCTGGTCAATGTTAACCTCAGTGTAATCCATCTTGACTAGCTGTAAGTGAGAAGTGTCTTGCTTATGGTGCACAGAACAGCAGCACTTTCATTTGATGAACCCAAGCAGTCAGCAAGTTACAAGATGCCTATAGCTACCTATGTCATGAAACTGGTGCATCTCACCAAGTCATTAATGATGTCCTGGATCTGGGCCTGAGCCTGTTCCACTTCCTCCGTGGGGCCCTCCAGGCTAATCCTCTCCTCCCCATCCGTGAACTCAATATGCACCTGCACATAAGTAAAAGCTTAGCGACTGCAGGTCAGCGCCCCCCACCACTCCACCATTGCATTTCCTCACCTTAGGCAGCTGCTGTGTAATGCGGCTGATATTCTGGCCTTTCTTCCCGATGATAAAGCGATGTAGCCAGGCAGGGGCCATCACCTCCACCACCATTACACTCTTTGCCTGGAACAAGCACAAAACACCCCTGCAGGCCTAGCCACCTCCCCGCAGGCAACTGCACTGTGGCCCAACACCCATCCCGGATTCCTCAAACACAGCACCCCAGATGCCTCCAACCTAACAACCCTCGTCCCACTATTAAAGCAATCTAGAGTGAGCAACAATTCAACTTTATATCCTTTATAAAATAAACAGTAATAGAATGCATTACCTTTGTTACCTAACAAGTATATCATAGTCAATGGTAGGGAGTTTTGTGCAGTTTGTAAAGAGCTGTTGGTATTAACCATACAATTAATGAAGGCCTACAATGACTAGGAACACCCTGCTTGTTGTTATATTCAGGTGTTAAGGAGTATTTTAAGAACAAGAAAGTCCTGGTTCATGGCAGTCAAATTTTCTTTGTGTATACAGGGCATCATCACATGGTGAACATAGTAAACTTTAACTAAAGTGGAATTCTACCCAACAGTGGATTAAATAAATAAAAAAAAAGGGTTCTACATAGAGTAGGGTGAGGAGAAGAAAACGCTGGTTGAGCATTGTCTGAAAAGGCTGGGTGTGAGCTCAACTGACTTACAGTATTTTCCAGATAGGCTGCTCTCATCCCAGCATCCTCACCTTTGCGTACACCTGTGTCAGGGCAGGGCCCAGCTTGTCAGGCTCCCCACGCAGGATGATGGTCTCCGACTCCGAATCCAGTGGTGGCATCTCCACGGAAACGCCGGTGCTCTCCATGATCTCCTGCAGCGTGTTCCCTTTGGGGCCCACAATGTACTTGTGCTGAGATTTTTTCACCTCCACAGAAATGGTCGTTGTTTTGCGTTTCTGGAAAATATTGGGGGGACGAACATATGAGGAAGGCAATGTACGTGTATTATTAGACATTTTAGACATGTCCAGTTCTAATTCTGTGCTATGTACCAAATTTACACTGGTGTAATGAAAATAAATGAAGGCAACTTCTTGGAATCGTGGAAGGAGAGTTAATTCTGGAAACAGCGGTGGCAGACTGAAGCTGTGAAACCCGAACGCAGCGTAGCTTCATCAGTCACCATCCGCACCCAGACACACTCCACTTCCATGCCGTTCTTGTCTACGCTAAGCAGGCGACGGCCAGTTATTATGCTACATGCCTGAGTGTGTGTCCAGGTGGCTTGCAATCACACCATTCTGCTACGCAACACCACGATTGACTAGATGAGCCATATACCATGAATGGGAGTAACTTCAGCTTGAGCCCTTTTATCAAGATTATGACAAGGTGCTGGGGTCGTCCCAGATGTCACTGATCTATGTCACAGTGCCTAGGACATCCCAGAGGTATGATTATGGGAACAGGCCCATCTTATGGCTTTCATGTGGCAACATATTTCAGTTTCATTCTCTCTGTACTGTGAATGCCCATACATTGTTACTCTCATTCCATACTTTTATTCGCTCCCTCCCCCCACTCTGCCTCTTCGCTCACCTTCTCCTCGTAAATGGCACGTATGCGTGCTAGGGCGAGGGCCACTGCCTCCTTCTCGCCCGTGATGACAATCTCATCCTTGGGCAGGCTGGGTGGAGGAATGCTGATGCGTGCTCCCGTCTCCAGGCTCAACTCCTGCACCAGCCGGTTGTAGGCACCGGCGATAAATGGGTGGAAAGCCTTCTCCAGGGAGATACGCTCCACTGCCCGCTTGTCCTATGTGATGGAGCAGAGTGAGAGAGGGGTGGAGGCATAATGAGGGTAAAATGGAGCTGGTGTAAAAGGAAATTATGATCATGAAGACATCTAAACAGGATGTGATGCTTCATTACACAGGCAGCGTCAATACAGCCACTGTTACCCATAGATGCCCACCTTTGTGCACAAAAAAATAAGTCTGTTTCTTTAACAAGTGAACCCTGACCTATCACCTGTTCAGCTGAGATGAGCAAGATCTCGTGGCGGGCCTTCTCAATGCCCTCCTTGGTGCCAGTAATGCGGATGTTGGCGCAGGGGTCATCAGGGCGCGGGATGGCGATCTTGGTGGCCGTCTTCAGCTCCAGCTCCTGCAGCTTCTCCCCATTCTTCCCAATGACGAAGCGGTGGTGCTCCTTCGGGATGGCGACGGTGGCTGAGGCCTGCAGGCGACAGGGAAGAGCGTCTCAGGACAATCACGTGCCCAAATGCACAAAAACCATAGGGGCTTCGGAAGCTGCTGCTGGGACACATAAGGACTCCATTGATAGCAGATGCTGATGAGGAACCATACATGAATTCTGGGTTCATCACAGTCATCTGAAACCCTGAGAGTTTACATTAATCATTTTTTCTACTATATTGGGACTCCTACTCCCGAAGATGAAATGGCAGCCCTCCTTTGAGATGGTGGCCATTCCCAAGCCATATGAGGTGACGGGAAAGGGGGTCACAGAGAGTCCGAAAGCGAATTGAGACAGAGAGGCTCCTGAAACATTCACCGGGCCATCAAGTGACACACTGCTTGATGCTTCCTTTGCAGTGGGCTCTGATGGTGGAGCAGAGGGCCTCCTTGAAAACACCTTAAGCTGCACATCTAACACCAGCAGTATCATGTGTGCGGAATTCTGGGGTTTCATTCATTACATGTGGTGAATACGTCCCCACACCACAACTGTGAGCCTCCTTTTTGCTCACAGTTGACCTTCCCCTCTATACACCAACACACCTGCGTCTGCAGCCGGGCTACAATCTCCTTGCGAGCCTTCATGACGGAGTCTAGCTTGCCCGTGACCATAATGGACAGACCCTGGTCCTTGGCCAGCGACAGTTCTATGTGAGCCCCTGTCTTCTGCATGATATCCAGGCACACTTTAGCCTCCTCGCCCTCGCCAAACTGACTATTGTCCTTGTAGCGCCGCTCCTCCAAGGGAACATGAAACACCTGTGGTGGGGGGGAACAAAAAAGACACGGAGGGATGGAGTAAGGCTGGCGGTATAGGCGGTATACTTGAAAATATATGAACTGAAGTCGATATTCCACAAATGGCCTAATCTACCATTATCTCTGCTTGGTAGGGTCAATCCGGTGAAAATGAACATTCTGCCTAAATTCTTGTACCTTTTTCAATGCATCCCCCTGTTCTTACCAAAATCCTGTTTTAAATCTATAGGCCACATCAGTATTTCCTTTATTTGGCAAGGGAGGACTCCCAGAATTCAGAAGTCCTTACTACAAAAATGTAGATTCCCTGGGGGACTTTCATTGCCAAACCTTTTGCTTTGCTATTGGGCTGCGAATATTCAGAAATATGTTTATTGGATCCACTCCCCCCATTCTCACTGGTGCCAACCTGAGGCTTACTCTTGCACCTCTTCCTCTCTCTCTGCTTTACCGTTCTGCTCTCTGCCTACATCTCTATCACGATACACAGACAATCCAGTTGTATGTGCTTCCCTTAAAGTATGGTATCAATTTCAGCATCATTTTAAGTCAGTCTCTGTTTCTACTCTGAGCCCTATCTACAGGAACCATCTCTTTCCCCCCTCTTTTCTAGACTCTACCTTTTATGACTGGCATACAAAGGGAATTAAGGATTTTAGCAAGCTCTTTGTGAATGATGTCTTTTGTGGCTTTACTGACCTGTCCTCTTCTTATGGTTTACCCCAGTCTCACTTATTCCGATATTTCCAAGTTAGGCACTGTGGTTCTACTATCTTTCCTGATTTTCCCTCCTCTCCACCTAAACAGCAGTGGGAAGACTTATTTAAACTCTCACCACATAAGAAAGCTTTAATCTCTCAACTATATAGCTTTATTCTTTCAATGGATGATTGCACCAACAAAATTCTTACCGACTGGGAGCAGGAACTGGGCATGGAGCTAAGCTGTGAATACTGCAATGGTGTGGTTGACACGATTCATACTTCATCTTCTTGTGCTCGTTTCTCTCTAATTCAATTTAAGGTAGTACATAGAGTGCACCTGAAAGTCAAAGTTAGCTAAAACTTATCCAACTCTCTCTGACCTAATGTGACCGATGTCATTTGTCATCCTGTAATCTTAGTCACATGTTTGCCCACTGCCCCAAACTAAAACAATACTAGAACTCCTACTTTAAGAGAATTTCTGATGTTCTAGGGATCAGCAGGAAGCCATGTCCTTTGATTGCTATTTTTGGTGTACCTGATGACCCATCTACTCCCCTCAACTGCATGCAAAGGGACGTAGTTGCCTTTTCGTCATTGTTGGCCCAGCGCAGAATCTTGTTGGCATGGAAGTCCCCTCAACCCCCAGCTACATATATCTCTATGGATGACAGACTTAATGTTTTTCCTGAACCTAGAAAAAATTAAGTTCAGTCAAAGGGGGAAGGCTGATTTTTTTTTTTTGAGAGTACGGTAACCTTTCATGTCATACTTTAACTCTTTGAAGTCCATTACCCTGGACAGAGATGACGGAGTAGTCGTTCACCATGGTTATCATATGCATACAATTTCCCTCCTTTTTGATAAGTAAATAATTTTTTTTATTATTTACAATTTATTCAATTTTTTTTCCCCTCATTTACCCATTTCTTTACTCTTTGTCCAGAAGGCCCCTGGGGTTGGGGTGGGAGGATTAGGAAAGTATGTTTAAACATTGTATTTGGATAAAGGGTTGTGATGTGCACTCATATTACTCTTTCATCAGGACGTCTTGTATATAATATTGTTTTATTAGATTTTTTTCCTCAATAAAAATATATTGAACAAAAAAGAAAACACATGAACTAGCCAAAGTCAAAACACTACCAAACACGTCATCTGAGACAAACAACAACACACTTGAAAAAATACCAGAGGACATTGTGAGGTTCACCCTACCAACACAAGGGGGAGAACAGTGATTTTGGGTCTTTAACTCCAAGTTCAGTGACGAGCTCATATTTTACCATTATTAAACTTTTATTTAACTAGGTTAGTCCCACTGAGATTTAACATCTCTTTTACAAAGCAAACTGGCCAACATAGGCAGCAATAAAAAGTTTGACAGAAAAATGAAAAATAACACTTCAACTGAACTGCCGGTCGTTTGTACATCTTTAAAGTCTCGCTATGATCTGTCATATGGCTGTAGATATCCACCAACGAGCTCGGCCAGATCTCTCATTTTCATTCACTCCGGTTGCAAAACTGTGATCGGGATGTGCAACCGACAACACTAACCAATTGTAGAGTCACTGGTGTCGCTCAAAAGAAATCCCAAGTTCTAACTGCCTACCTGCACAAGACGCAGTGGTCACATAGTATAAAAGACGGATATATTAAAAAAACAACACAGGTGATATCACTTTAAAAGATGGCACAATGCTATGACAAATGTATTTTTTTCCCTCTACTTAGGTGCCAGGCCAGAGAAAATCTAGATGAAGTTACCAAAATAATCTGAGTGGTGCTGACAGGAGCTTTGTCGGGTTTACCTTGGCTACTTTCTGGGCCTCACCTGCGTGATGACGGAGGCCTTGATGGGCCGGATTCTATTCCAGGCCCCAGTCAGCTCACCAGACTTCTCGCCGGGTGTGCCCTTCTCTGGGAGAGGGGGGAAGGCCTCCAGGTAGGTGGGGATATAAGCCTCATCTTCTGGAGCACCCCCTGCAGGGAAGCAATGCATACGCCTCCAAGTCATCACCTTTGCTCACTTTTGTTTTCACTGGTTTCTCCACCCTACAGACTGCAGTCTAATCTGTCACAGGGGAAAAGATGTGACCCAAAGAAAGGTGTAACGGGGATCTGATACTTTGCACATGGTGAAATCTAAAATGGCGAAATAAAAAAAATCTTTCCTCATATATATTCTCTCTAAAAATTCTACCTCAAATTTAAAAAAAAAAAAAAGTTTCAGCCTGATGACCTTCACAGAAAAACCGTCAGACAGTTTATCATGAAATAAAATCTGACAAGCCTTTATGCATCTAGTGTCCAGACCGCTCCTTACATAAATCAAAGCAGGAGTGCTGTAAAATTTTACTGAAATATACCTAATAAAAGAGTGTTTGTCAGGCAACTAAACTGTTATAACACTACAACAATGATGACATCATCTTGTTAGTGTCCATCATAAGTAATTCCTGAAACATTATTTGGTCCACACAAAAGCCCAGATCAGACCCACTCCACTGAACTTTACAGGAGGTCACATGAGGAAAGAAGCTCATGCTGCTACCCCAGCACTTCTGAAACATTGCTGTCCTTGCTAAAACACTGCACAGAGACCGACCTTCCCAGCTATTAAGCTCAAATTAGAACATTTCCTCTTTCTATCAGCCAACCTGTCGCCATGGACACCAGGCTCCACTGCAGGTACCTGTGATTTCCTCGTCCCTGAGTCCGCTGCGATGTTCAGCGAAGCTCTCCTGGGTCAACACGGCCACTGAGCTCATTGCTTAAACGTGTCCGCTACGAGGGAGAGAGGCGGGGGGTTAGTGTCCTGGGTACACAGGGGTGCACACAGCACGAGTGTGGGACTGGGGATTTGTAACAAACATCACCATACGGAGGTGGGGGATGGATCCTGGGGACAAGACCACCCCTGTTGGGTGTGGTTCACGTTTCAATAAAGTAAACATTTTTAAAGGCTTTCCACGTAAATAATGGTCAAATTAGTGATTAAACAGCAATGACTGACTCTCCCTCTGTCCTCAGCAGAACTCTGGATAAGGTGAAAGCACAACATTCAGATTTTAAATAACACTCTCATCAATTATATGTTACCTTTACTGTTCCAAAATAAAAGCAGCCTATAACAATGTTTTTGCTGGTTCTGCTACCAGAACGCAGGCGTCCAATGTATGGACCGGAAACAACATGGCGCCCTCCGCTTGTTTGTTGGCTGCTTTTTGTGTAGTTGTTTTTTCTGTACTTGTACTTTCAGACACTTGTGCATTAAGAACAATAGGTCATTCTTGCTACAGGTTAGAAGGAACCATCACGGACTTTAAGACTCCCAGACTTGGACTGCATTACTCACCCGACTACATCTGGAACCATCTCAGAATCTACGACACACCACCAAGGGGTATAGTGATGGAACCAGAAACGAAGCAAGAGGGGAGGCTTACATGGTCAGGCTAAAGGCCTGAGCGACCAAGATGCCTCTTCCTAGCCCGCCACTTGCAAATGTACGGTTATTAGCTAACAAAAGGCATAAGCTCAGGACCAAGCTCCCATTATATATGTATACACATTACTTTTCAGTTATTTATATTCAATAATTTTCTTAATTTTTACATATGATGGACCAATGGTTTATACTTATAGTGGATTATATTTATCTATTGTTTTTTTTTATTCTTTTTACTTTTATATTTTTAAGTATGTAGGCAGCATCTGAAGAGCAACAAAGCAAAAATTTCATTGCATTATGCACAGATGATAATACCACCATTGGGAACGCTTACGTTTTCTAAAGCTGCTCACAGACACCTACCTGCAAAAGGGTCAGGTGCCAGAAGGGTCCGTCCTAAAGGAGGCTACCGAAGGAGCTTCAGTGTGTGTCCTCGTGTGTGTGTGCGCACTACACAGGAGAACAATCATTAGATTTATTCACGATGAAGCTTCCCAAGGTTAGCAAAATCAAACAGAAACTACCTCTATTGCTTATAAATTTTATTTATTTTGATAAAAAAGAAGATCCAAAGGCCAGCCATTTTCTTGATGCAGATTATTATTCATCGAAGCATGCCGGGTTTAATATGAAGCTTCCACTACATAAACAAACATTAATGTTGGGAAAAAAAACTCCTTAATTGAGATGGGTAAGCCAAAGCAAAATGGTGACTGACTTTGCCACAGCTTTAGTCAGCTTAAGTGAATGAAATGGGCACAGTCATAGTTCACAAGAGTGTGACAGCTTTTGTTAGACCATAACAAATGTAATAAGCCGCAGAATACTAACATTAGCCATTTAACACATTACAATTTTGACAGCAGCAGAGGAAATCCATCCATTCCTTTTTCAAATCGCTTTATTATATGCAGGGTTGCAGGACAGCCTGGAGCCTATCCCAGAGCACAAGGCAGGGGACACCTTGGATGGGGTGCCAATCCATTGCAGGGGACAATCTCTCACTCTCGCTCACACACACACAGACACACACACACTATGGACATGCCAATCAGACTACATTGCATGTCTTTGGACGCTGGGAGGAAACCATGCAGCATGGGTAGAACATGTAAACTCCACACACACACACACACACACACACACACACACACACACACACACACACACACACACACACACACAGAGTGGGGGTGGGATTTAAACTCCCAACCATGCAGATGTGAGGCAACAGTGCTAACTGCTGAGCCACTGTGCCCCCACTGGCACAGGACATGAATAGCTAAATATTAAGCATTCATTTAAAGTTCTTCAATGATTATATTTAAACGACACACATTCAAAAACATTTTCTAAAATGTGATGCAAAATCATAACAAAAATTCATGTAACAATCAATTATTTTGTAGCAAATCCTGTAAACAGACCAACAGATATGCAATGCCCTATGCCATTTAACATACTACACTATATGGACAACAGTACTGGGACACCTGCCTGTGCAATATCTCATTCCAAAACCAAGGGTATAAATAAGAAGTTGGTCCTCCTGTGCCTCTATTCTTTGGGAAAGGCTTTACGCTAGATGTCTGAATATCTCTGGTGGGATTTGCTGCCATTCAGCCATAACAGCATCAGTGAGGTTGGGTACTGATGTTGGGTCATCGGGTCCCTTTCTTTTTATGTAGCCTATGACATCACAGTTGAACTCTTGTTGTTTTTAGAAGTTTCCACATCACAATCACTTCACTTACAGTTAACCAAGGCACAAATTTCATACTGACTTGATGGAAAGGTGGCATCTTATGATGGCGCCACATTGAAAGTCACTAATCTCTTCAGTATAACCCATTCTGCCACCAGTACTTGTTGCTAGAGATTGCCTGGCTGTGTGTTTAATTACACACTAGTCTCAGCAATGAGTATGGTTTAATTATCCAAGTCCAAAAGTTTGTGAACCCCCCCCAAATAAACTGGTGTCCCAATACTTTTGTCCATATAGTGTACGTTACATTAGGCCTATAAACAGATTTTAAGAAAGTAAATTACGGTTCACACAATCTACACACAATGCCTGACACTGACTGACATACAGTGTATGGAAGATAGTCACATCTAGTAAGGAGATGGGAGCCCCGATCCAATGCAAGGCATACTTCTCCACACAAGCACTGTAGCACATATGCAACCAGCATGTACTGGACAGCAAGGACACACGATTTGGCTTGCATGTGGTTGCAATTTTGTCAAAATGACATTATTTTGTCCATTTTACTGGTACCACAGACAGTATAAACTGGCCTTAGAGTGAACTCAAGGAAAGCTATCAAGTGAGGAACATAAATACAACTTGGATTAAAGGCACTCCATGACTAGTCAATAGGATGTGTGACAGTGGTCAGCTACATGAGGGCCCATCTTGGCCGGAGGAGGTTCAGCCCCATTTGAACCCTTTGAAATACAAAATGGAGGCTGAGACTAGATGGGTCCTCTCCATACCAAAGAAAAGGAACCGCTGGATCTGAAGTCATTAGGAGTTTCACAGCCTTACTAGACCTCATGAACAACACATTTTACTCTGCTTTCATAATGCGTATATCGTATGATCTAATACAACAGTACAATGACAAGGTTATCATTCTCATTCAACAACCAGATCATATATGAGAACTCAAAGACAAACACAAAGTTGTCCAGGGAAGCCTGTTAACTAGCAGTGTTCTGGTAATCATCTAAATGGGGGTGAATCACAGTCTGGACCAGCAAGCCCACCAAAATAACAAAGGTCAGTGCTAATTTCAGCAGCACTTAGACCTGCTGCAGGCACACCAATCAACTCAATTATAAATCCTGACATCGGATTCAATGGCTCCGCCTTCTGCCACCAGTGTTAATGAATGGTTCATGTGCCATGCCCACTTTGGCCCATTAACCTTCCGATTAGCTGCCATACCACAACTGGCCTCAATAGCCATTCCAAACAGACTGATGCTGTGCATGCTGCCAGTGCTCTCTGCCTGCCAAGGGCCATTGGCTGCATGCTTACAGCATTTGCCGGCCAAACTCGTAAAAAGCAGAAAATACTGCCAGGTGTGCTTAAACCGGAAAATACAGCTCCAATCCTACTTTGATATATATATATATATATATATATATAAACAGAAAATATACACAAATAGAAGCAAGAGGTGAGATAGAAAGCTAAAAGGATGGAGGGTCAGGAAAAAAGTGGGAGGAATAAAACCACGAACAGAATTTGGGAACGAGGCAGTGACAAGCCCATGAACTGACCTACAGAACCTGCTCTCAGTCAATAGCCTTTCTGCCCCCCTGAAGTTGGTGGGAAGAGCACAGCAAGACAGCACAGAAAACACCTGCAGGGGTTATTTGATCCTAACAATAATCCCCTTGATGATTATACCTTTACCTGACACCCTTACCCCCACAGAGCCACTGACACAAACGCACTGAAGCACAGAACACAAACAAGCCCTCTTGCACCCTCTGCCACTGAGGGTTAACTGCTCCAGATCCCCAGTGTCTCCACACTGCCAGCCAAGAAACTATACAGAAAAGGACGTGCTATGGATAGCCTCAGGCTCACGCTCAGGAGACTACCAGGCTAATTGGGGCCTCTGCTGGGCGTTAAGAAATAATCCCACCCAGAGGAATCCTCACTGCTGCAGCAGAGACCGAGGTACGCCTGCTTTATGACCCAACATGGCCTACCTTCAAGCACAACCTTTAGCTTGGGCTGCAGCATTTCTGCTGGGGAGTAAAAAAAGAGCAAAACTACTGGTGCAAATCTCTCACACTACTGTCACTGAATTGACCCACTGAATGGGGGGGGGGCTACCACATGACAATATAAACTCCAGATTGCTACCAATCTCTCTCACACAGACTAATAGGAACAAACAGCAGAACGGCTGTACTATACTCTATTATTACACACACACTATATCAATATGTAAACTGCCCCTCTGTATGAATCTTTAAGGAGTGTAGCAAGCACTATTACAATCAGACTGTGTTCCTTTATATTTTCTAGTATGTCTATAATTGACATTTACAATAATTTATTAGACTACTTCATTAATTTCTTCATTTGAATTATCTTCCCTTTAGAGTTGCATCTCACTATGAGCCTTGGAGAATGATCTTTTCCAGCGGACATCAGCTTTTCGTTTCATACAATAAACAGACCAGGTCATACAGCAAAACAAATGCAGCCAGAGGAAATGACCACTGTTAACGTCCGTTTATTACCGTTAAAATCAGTTGGTTGAAAGGATCTCCATGGCTGAACCAAAAAGTAACTGAAAGCAACGCCCTACGTAATCCACAACCGATATGTTGCTCCTTCAAAAGGAAAGAACAAACTAGATGATCAATCAATTCCTTTTTAAAAAGGTGCATGCATTATATTAGAGGCCAATATAAAGAAAACGTCAGAATACTCTGAGCATAACACAAACAGCTGCTGCAGTACAAGCCCTCCAGTTCACCACCATGGACAGCGCCAGTCTCTTCTACTGCGCGCCACAACACGCTGATGAGGCGTGTCAGGGTACTCAGTATCAGCATCAGTGAAGAATCTGAGCTATTTTGTTCAATTTTACACCTAGGCATTAATCTGCTGACCCCTTTGAATCAGCATCCGTCCATATCTCACAAATACTCGTTCTATTTCTACGCCCATGCACCGACACCAATCGTAGAGAAACGACATCGTCGGCATAAATGCACAGTAAGACTGACAGATAATTAGTAAAGCACCTACTGTATATACCTTTTAATAAAATGACACACACGGAAGCCAGAGACTGTGAAGCAACAACATTATTAATCTCATCTGTAAGGCGATGCAAGGTTACAGGCTGAACTAAAGGTAGCCGATAAGCAGCGCGACTGGCATGTGTAACCGGCACTAAAATGAAAGGCAAGCTTTAAGAAAACTAGCAAGGTTCTCGAAAAATCACACGCACACACAAATAATTCCTTCACTATCCAAAAAGATACAATTCAGCAGTCGGCTACACCACCTCGTCTCTTGCTACTCAAGAAGCTAGCTAGCCATGTAGAATGGACGCAGTCTCACCCTCGGGAAACATCACTCCTAAAATAAGTAAAAGCATAGGGAAAAAAAACACAAGGATTCCCACGTACACCACTTATAGTATAACAAACTAACACGTATTATCTCAAAAAAACACATCGGTATACCGTCTCTCTGCACCTTCAGGCCCAACCTCAAAACCCTAGCCACTAGATTAACGTCGCTTGCTAAATGCTAAATCCGCTAGCCAGCTACATCACTTCGTGCTGTACCTGTTCAGCTGATTTCTGCCGAAGGAATTAAGTTTGACGTCGCTCCCCCGCTAAACGTGACAACGAGAGGCCGGTGACAGCGAGCAGTTAACACCTTGAGTGAAGCGAAGCGAGAAAACGCAGCGGCTGCCTCACCTTCAGCGAAAAGGCGTCCAGCTTGAAACGAGATGCCCCACCAGACAGGGATCGCTGCGAAGACCCAAACACGCACACGCGCACGCGCTCGCTCGCTCGCTCGCTCCCTCGCTCTCAGCCTCGAGCCGCGTAGTGATTCTACGCACATTGACGTGCAATGCTGACCCCAACGTCGGTGAGGGAACTACTGCTTCCTCTACGGGAACGCCGCAGTGTTTACTCATTGATGTAACTCAACAAAGCACACGCTTTAAAAGTCGCAAAGCTCAATTCATAAAAACCCAATATATCCACTCATAAAGCATCAACTCATAAATATCCAACAATTGATATTTCAACGTGGCGAAATTCTCTGTGACGTGTGCAAATGAAAAGATTTTTGGACGTGCAGCTCTGCTTCTGGCAGCTGTCCTGTCACAGACAGTACAACTTGTTATGAATTTTGTTAGTGTTGTCAACCATTTGACCGGAACTACTTTCCATTCAAAAAGAAATATAGTACCAGTGCTACAATATTTTAATGGGACGTTGCATTTATTATTCTGACGTAGTTAAACGCCTTTAAATTGCAATACTATCAGAACAGTACCGGTACACGATATTATTACATTTCGCAATTAATCTCTTGCCTAAATCCCACTGTTGCGGAAATTCCACTGGGATTTCCTGATAAATATTTCCGAAAGTCATAATAGCATCCGTATAACAAGTCAGATTGATTTCAATTTGAAAACAAAGCTACAAGATTTGCCAACTTACCGGTCCAAGCTTGTATAGATGATTCTAACAGACCAATACAGCATCAACAGCGCCACTAATAGCCCGATACAGCTATTTCTATCCTAAACCAACAGACTTCAAAAATCTGAAAGAAACCTTTTTAAGTCTACTAAACAGATCTTCTGTCATACCAATTTCAAGAGCTGGGTGGCATGTTAGCTTAGTGGTTAGTACTGTTTCCATTTAAAAAATGTAACCAATATATAGTACCAGTGCTATAATATTTTGATGGGTGACCCTCGCCTTGTGCCCTAAAGCTGCCTGGGATAGGCTCCAACCCTGACTAGTTTCCCAGTCCCTGCTGCTAAAAAAATAACCCCACAGCATAATGCTGCCACCACCATACTTCAGCATTAGGATAGAATTGGAGATGAGCAGTGCCTGATTTCTTCCAGTCATGACTTTTTTTAAAATGAGGCCAAGCAGCTCGGTCTTGGCTTGATCAGACCAGAGAATCTTGTTTCTCACAGTCTGAGAGTCCTTTAGGTACTTTTGCAAACTCCAAGCAAGCTTTCCTGTGTCTTTTATGGCTATTTTGCCATACAGCCCAGATTGGTGAAGTGCTGCAGTGATGGTTGTCTTACTGGACGTTTCTCTCATCTCCAGTTTCTCCGCACAGGATCTCTGGAGCTTAGCCAGAATGATCATTGGGTCCTTGATCACAACTCATACCAAAGTGATTCTCCCCCGATTGTTCAGTTTGGCGGGGCAGCCAGCTCTAGAAAGAGTAAGATTGTTCCAAACTTCTTCCATTAAAGAATTATGGAGGCCACTGTCCTCTTGGGAACCTTCAATGCTGTAGATATTTTTGTAGCTTTCCCCAAATCTACGATACAATAAATTTAAATGATCTTAACATAAGGCTGCAACATAACAAAAAATGAAAAAAGCTGTCTGAATACTTTCTGAATCCACTCAGCATACATATCTGAATAAACTTAAGCAATCCTTCAACAATGCTTATAAAAAAGGCTTTTTGATGTTTGTCAAACTATCCCATGATCCACAGGCAGGGGCACCACAGATGGAGTTCCAGCCCATTGCAGGCCACACAGCCACAATGACATTTTAAATACAACTTCATCTAATGACACATTGCTAAACTGGCACCTCACAAATACATTGGGATAAAATGAAAACTCAACATACGCAGGACCAGAGTGGGTATGAAACCCACAGCCTTGGGGGTGTAAAGCCACCTTGCACATTCTATGTAAGCAATTGAACAGAATTTAACTATTCATATTTTTTTCTGGCACATGGTAAATTGATCTTAATGGGTAATTCCATATTTATGAATCTCAATATAATCAATCATCCACATAACGCTTTTCGCTAAGAATTTCTTTCATTCAGTATCTCTAAAATTGGCTCATAATGGTAAAAGTCGATATACTATTGAATAATATAATTTCTCATTTCACGATGAAAAAAACGTTTGCATTGTTTGTATTTTTTTACAGGAAGCAAAAGTGCAACTGACGGTCCGGCTTACTTGCCAGGCTAAAGAGACAACCGCATAAATCATCACTACCCAGCGTGTCTCCTACCAACGCCAGATCCGTCACCAACAACCTGGATGATCTGAACCCATAAATCGCGGCGAACAAATTTATAACGGACTGTTGTGTTCTGGTAATAACGGAGACGTGGATACATCCACTTATCCCAGACGCAACCATTGATTTACCTGGCCTTTAGGTGGGACAGAAACATAGACTCCGGTAAGAGCAAGGGATGGAGGTTATGCATTTACGTACATAACAACTGGCGTGCTAATGCCAAAATCATAGACATTGTTCTTCTGATCTGGAGTACCTGACTGTTAAATGCAAGACCTATTTATCTCCCGTGTGAGTCTACTGTTGTTATAGTAACCGCCGTTTATATTCCACCAAACGCTAACGCTAGCATAGCTCTAGGCTACTTACTCAGTGCAATAAATTCCCAAAAGAACACCTATACCGATACAGCACATATCATAGCTGGTGATTTTAATCATGTTAAAATCTTCCCAAATTTGAACAACACGCTGAATGTGCTACCAGCGATAAAAAATACACTAAACAAGGTTTATTCAAACATTAAGAATGGTTTAAGGTCAAGATCACTACAGCACTTAGGCCAGTAGATCACCTCTCCATACTTTTAACCCTGGCATACACCCCCCTCCGAAGTAAAGTTAAACCCACCATAAAGACTGTTAAGACCTGGCCTGAAGGAGCCTCTGCACAGCTGCAGGATTGCTTTGAAAAAACAAACTGGGATATTTTTGAGGACCGGGACTTGGAGAAGTACACATCAAGTGTACTCTGCTACATTCAGCACTGCGTTGACAGCGTCACAATAGATAAAAATATCTGGGTGTACTCCAGTTAGAAGCTCTGGATGACGAAGAAGGTCAAAAATTTTCTTAAGGACTGCAACACGGCCCTTCAGGACTGGCAACAGAGTCTTATACAGTGCAGCTAGAGCCAACCTGAAAAGAGGCATCCACAAGACAAAATCAGCCTACAAAAAGAAGGTTGAGCACCACCTCACCAATAACAACCCCCGCAGGTGTTGCAGGGCATCAAGCACATTAACAACTACAAGATCAACAACCACATGTGCATGACTGCACCCCCATCCACCCCACCAACACCATCTTTAAGTTTGTGTATGACACAACTGTGGTTGGGCTTATCTCAGGGGGAGACGAGACAGCCTACAGGTTCAATGTCCAAAGACTGGCAGTATGGTGTTCAGAGAACAACTTCGTCCTGAACTCCTCCAAAACAAAAGAACTCATAACAGACTTCTGGAAGAATGGTACCGACCTAGATCCACTACACATTAGCGGGGATTGTATGGAAAGGATTCACGCTTTCAGGTTCTTGGGTGTTCACATTTCAGAAGATGTGACTACCTAGACTACCAACAAAACCACAGTGGTCAAGAAGGCAGAGTAGTGATTATACTTCCTGAGGATCCTCAGGAAAAATAATCTGCAAGAAAAGCTGCTGGTGTCCTATTACTGCTGCGCCATTGAGAGTGTGCTGACGTACTGTATATCCACGTGGTATGCCAGCTGTTCAGCAGCCGGATAGGAGAGCCCATCGGAGGGTCATCAATACCACACAAAAGATCATTGGCTGCTCACTGCCCTCCTTGGAAGACCTGTTCACTTCTCGCTGCTTCAGCAGAGCAGGCAACATACTGAAAGATCCATCTCACCCCAGACATCACCTGTTTGATCTGCTCCCCCTTGGTAAACATTTTAGGTCTATCAGGTCACAAACAAACAGACTAAAGAATAGCTTTTATCCCAGTGCCATACAAGAACTGATCACTACCAAAAACTGACATTGACTGTTTTAGACCTGTGTGACCACCAGTATACTGTATATCCACTGCACATACTTCTGAATGTCTATATTTCTGTATTTTTGTATGTATATTTACTGGATATTTTATACTTATTTTTACTTGGCATTTTAACTAGTTCAGTTTTATATATGTATAATTATTTGTGTTTCTTTGATTGCACCTTAAGATTGCTGCTAAATTTCGTTGTAATTTGTGCAATGACAATAAAAAGGATCCTATTCTATTTTTTTTTCTTCTGTTCTATTCTATTTAAAATAAAATAAATGAGTACATATGAAACCATCCATCTTCTAACCAATTATCCTGGTCAGGGTCATGGGGGGGCTGGAAACCATTCCAGGCAGCACAGGGTAAAACTGAATACCTGACCATATACACTACTGTTCAAAACTTTGGGGTCACTTAGACATTTCTTTGTTTTCCATAAAAAACATACATGAAATGAGTTTGAACAGGAAACAGCAAAATGAATGAGATAATATTGTCATTGACAAAGTTAGAAATAATGTTTAATTGAAATAATAATTGTATCCTTCAAACTTTGCTTTCATCAAAGAATCCTCCATTTTCAGCAACTACAGCCCTGCAGACCTTGCTAACAGAATTGCATAAGGGTTTTCTAATGATCGATTAACCTTTTGAAATGATATAGTTGCACTAGCAAAGACAACATTCCATTGGAACGCAGGACTAATTGTTGCCGATAATGGGCCTCTGCACACCTGTCTAGACATTCCATTAAAAACAGCCATTTCCAGCTACAATAGTGATTTTCAACATTAATGTCTACACTGTATTTCTGATCAATTTGATGTTATTTTAATGGATAAAACAACTCTACGTGATCCCAAACTTTTGAATGGTAGTGTACACGCACACGCTCATTCCAATGCATTATGGGCAATTTACAGACACCAAATAAGCTACGTGTCTTTGGACTGCTTGAGGAAACTCAGAGAAAACCCCCATGACAAAGGGCGAACATGCAAACTCAATGCACACAGAGCAGAGGTGGGATTCGAACCTCCAACCAAATATATTAAATAATAAAAAATACCTTTTCACATGTAAGAATTGTCTGTACAAGTCAAGTCGAGTCGAGTCAAGTCAAGTTTTATTGTCACAAGTGTTCCAGAGAGCACAGTGAAAATCTTATGCCAGAGTTGCAGGGGAGGGGACAGGACACGGGGGGGCAAAAAAAAAAAAAAAATACATGATTCAGATTTACAATAAATACAAGGGATTCAGTACAACACAGACAGCAGGGTAATGTGGGATTACAGTGCATAGACATAAAGTAGTCCATAAGACAGGACAGTGGAATATTACAAACAACAAGGAATAATAAAAAAAAAGTGTGTTTGGCCAGTGACAATAAAGGGCAGTAGTGAGCAACTGTGCAAGTAATGCAACGACTGATTACTAGGGAAAGTTCTGTGCAAATGAGAGGCAGAGGGCTTAGGTCATTGACTGTTCAGTAGCCTGATGGCCTGTAATAAGAAACTGTCCTTGAAGCGGCTGGTGCGGGTGGAGATGCACCGGTGACGCTTCCCAGAGGGTAGGAGACTGAAGAGGTAATGAGTTGGGTGGCTGGCGTTGTTGATGATCACCTTGGTCCTTTTCTGGCAGCAGGAGAGGTAGATGGACCTGAGGTGTGGAAGGTTTTTGCCGATGATCTTGGAGGCCGTTTGGACGGTCCTTTGCAGCAGCTTGAGGTCCTGGACGGTTAGGTTCCCCATCCTGTAAGGATGCTCTCAATGCTACCTGTATAATGTCAGTATCTTACCACTAGGTGGTAGCATAAACATTTTAAAAGCAGCGAAGAAACGCTAAAGGTATGAAAAAGGGCGTTTAAATCAGTAAACTCTGAAACAAGCTACTAAAATTCCGAATCGCCAGTACCATTAATCAGCTATTGCACGTAAACTTCGGATTTTAGTTAAGAATAATTTCTTTAAAGTGGAAGTAATCGGTGTAAAATGCCACACAATACCTTAGAACGCTCCTCCTTCCTTTCATGTGCCGCGGATAACACCCCTAGGGACGGGACGGGACGGGAAAGGAGTCGGAGTCCCGGCGGAGTCCCGGCCAGCAGACAACACATAAGGAACAATGAAGACGAAAACCTTAAAGGACAAGCACGATTACTCTTGACGGTAATCGACATACTCTGCGTCTTTTAACATTCCTCTCGGGGAGAAATAACATCTAATCTTCACAAAGCCGATTTCTCCTGTGTTGGATCACATCTATTGTGTCCTGAGCAGCGTCTGACTCGGAGTTTGGACTCGCTTCAAGGCATAATCGGAAGGCACGACGGCATTATTTGAAACTATTTAATACTTTCCTGCTCGGCATCGGTGAGTGGCAGGCGGAGTTTCCCACGCCGGGATTCTGTGCCGGTGACTTTTTACCTCCTCGTGTTGCTTGTAGAACAGAGACAATGGAAAAGGGGAGGCTGTGTCCTGATGGAAGAGATTATGGAATCTGGATGAAGGTGCTTACGTAGTTTAATACTGAAGCTTTCGTTTGCATTTCCATTATCTTTTATTGTGCTGAGAAAACAACCAAATGAGTTAAGGTGTATAACGCATCAGGGCTGTTGTATGTATTATTGTCGTAGATTGCATGTTTTATAAATGTATGTTACTTGTTAGTTCTATACATTATTTAGTGGCACGGCGAGGCATTTTGATTTCGTAATTTCACATGTAATCACACACTGGAATTCATCCGGAAGCGATCATTGTCAGGAGTCTCTTTCAGTTTGAGTACCGAACTGCAACATTCACGAAACTGGCTGATGGGAGGCTTCGTCGCATGTAACATTCCCATTATTTTCGAGATTGCAAGCCATTGTTTCAAAGGTGGACTTGTAGTTTATCTGAAAGCGTGAAAGAGAACAGATTCCCTGAGTTTCTGCATTGTAAAGGTATGAGTGATGTGTTTGTATACCCCATGCGTTTTGCTTCTGTATTTTTAGATTATTATTTTTTTTTGCAATGCACTCCCAATTAATCCATTTGATATTGTAACTGTTAACGTACATTTATTTTAGGCCTTCTTTAATCTTTATGATTTGAGCCCAGAGAATGCGAGATTACGGTTGCCATCGCTGATAAATTAAAATAATGGAATGCAGGTTTCGCTGTGCTGCTCTGTACTTCTGGACACGACGCTGTCTCGGCCACCCAGGCTGTTGTGCTTTTATGATCTCAGTCACTGGGGACTCAATCACACAAAGTCATCTTTAATTACCATGATCCTGATTAGCAGTCCATTTATTTGCTCTTCAGTCGTAGGGGCGTACTAAATCGTCGTCCATGTTTCACAACCTCTTATGAAATAAATGTAGACTAACAGTGATTCTGGAGCTTATACTAGGAAGCACAGGGTTCGAGGGAGGGGCGATAGTTTGTGCCCTGTGATGCATTAAACACACTACAGGCAATTTAGAGTCTTCAACCTACCTAAACTACGTGTCTTTAGGATCTGGGGGTGAACAATAAAAGAACACAAAGGGAATCAAACCCACACCATTGTGTTTGATGTGAAACGGCCATGCTGCCCATGCTTAGACATGCAGTCCAAATTTGAAATCAGGAGTTGTGCTTTGGTGTTTAGATCTGATGTACTGCATTTTCTCGGTAAAATGTTACTGTTGCATGCAAAACCCGTGAACGATAATATAGGAACTGAATAATCAATAAGACAAAAGGTAAAGTGTTTTTGTGCGATGTGCAGTAGAGAAATGGAACGAGAGGAGCAGTTCAAAAAGCTGATGAGCACAAAAAGCTCTTTATAAAGATAGAAGAGAGGGAGAAAAAGGAAGTCAAAATGTAATCATTATTAAACCTAGTCATGTCACTCAGTGTTGCTTTAACATTATGCCTGGGTAGCCATTTATTTGAAAAAAATAAGTTTATATATATACTTATTTATTAAATGGGTTAAGGATCTTGATCAAGGGCCCAATGGTGATTTGGTCACAGGCACAGACAAACTAACCCGCAGAGCCACAAACAACCCATAAATATAAAATATTCCTGACTGGCACCCCCAACCAAGCTGTCGCTCATCCGTTGAATCAAAACATGAATGTCAAGGAAGGATCTAGCATTGTAATCAGCAGAACTTGCTGATATGCAGGCACTCTGTTTTCTACCAAGAGCAGTGACAAAGTAATGATCGCCTATGGCATCCTCCTTCAGGGTATTTTCATCAGCCATAGCTACTAGCACTGTGGCCTCACACCTCCAGGGTTGGGCTTTCGAATTCGTACCCCATCGCTTTCCGTGTGTGGAGTTGACATGATCCTTCTGTTTTGGGGGGTTTCCTCCCGCAGTATCAAGGTGTCTGCAATGGCCTGGCGTCCCACCCTGAGTGTTCCCCTGTCTTCGTGACCCTATACTGAATAAATACTTGTAAAATGACTGAATGGAATATATGAGTTCTATTGAGTTCTGAGTTCTATTATCTTCTTCACAGTGGCAACAATAAGACAGAACCAGGGAAATACACCATTTTGGACTTTACAGGTTTTCTGTATTTCTGCCAGCACTTACTGAAGTCATTGCCCAGTTCCCTGTATTATGTTATATTGGCAATATTCCCCTGCAGTATATGATTTCTGTCATACTTAAGCGTTTAAATACTCATTCAGTGCATTAATGACCTTTTCAAATTAAAGAAGACTTGGGTTCTCGAAGAAGGTATCAGACAATTTGTGTCTGGTTAACAGGCCATGTTTTGGATAATACCATTTCTACATATATTTCAGATGTGCCTTTAGAAATTAAATGATGCATCATCATGAGGTCTGAGTCCTCTTTTCTTAGAGCCATGACATGATCAAATAATTTCTCCTTGATATGCCCATTTTTCCTTTATTTTAAAAGTTTTTAATGATTAAAAAATATTAGGAGTGCTGAATCAGTTTGTCAGACTGTTAAGGAGGTAACGGTGTCAATGAATCATTCAGTCCATTTGAGAATCTTAAGATTCTCACGTTTTTGTGGGTAGGCCTGGTGCTCAGTTTCTGTGTAGAAATTGTTAGTTAATTAGACAGTAAATAATTTTACTTTGTGTAAAACAGACCTTGGCTCCTGAAAACTACAGCAATCTGACTCCTGGTGGTCTAGATTAACTTCAGAGAGCACACCAGCTGATAAACTGTAGTCATTCCTAGAAGCCCTAAACTGGTGGGTTGGAAAGTCTCTGAACGCATAATCAGCAGGAAATCAGGTAGCAAGTCACACGACAGTGTCCCAGAGGCATATCACTGTCAGAAGGAAATTCATTTTTTATTGCCAACGTAATTTTTCTTTATATAGTTGGATCTTTTGGTGTAACCAAACTCAGATTTTCTTGAAGAGATCTCTTGTTTTTCCCATTTTATTGTCTTCTATTTCTTTGCATTGTTCATTTAAGAACCTCTTTGTCTTGCTCTTCTCTGGAAATCTGCATTAAGTTGGGTGTGTCGCTCTCTTTCGCCCTTGCCTTTTGCTTGTCTTCTTTCCTCAGCTATTTGTAAAGCCTCCTCAGACAGCCATTTTGCTTTCTTGTTTTTCTTTTTCT
>JAACJT020000002.1:20262778-20297434 GCA_009936485.2 Gymnarchus niloticus
ATTATATGCACGGTCAAAGGATAATCGACTTTTTCCAACTTTCTTTGAGAATGTGTTGTTTTTTCATTTTGTTTTTTTTTTTTTTTTTTTTTGTGGGGGGGGGGGGTGTCTGTGAAGCTTTTCTTAGTATTTTAGGTGTTCTTCTCAGGTCAGCGGCAACATGAAAACTATAAGACACCTTGTACGGGTCCCATCATTTTAGAATGAGTAAGAATAGCAAAGGTTAAGATGAAGATAATAAAGCTCCTCTTTTGACGTCTTTATTACCCCCCCCCCAATCCTGTAATTCCAAATCCTGGCACACCACAGATCATTCAAGATTGCAATACTGAGGTGGGGAAAATGAAGATGATGGAGCAACTCATCTGCACTGCTACTATGCTGGAGTTTGAAAAGCTCAAGGTAGGTAAATACTGTCAGCCAGTCCAGTATGATCAAAGGGATAACCTTTCAGCACCTGCCCTTTTTGATGTCCTTTTTTCTTTCGGCCTGTCATGTGGTTGCCCTTTTTTCAGTTGAGCTCCTTCCCTCCTAGCAACCCTGAGGATAATAAATCTGTAGCACAGTTCATACATCCAGGCTAAACACTAATCATGTTTTATGTAAATATGTTCAACGGATTTCTAGGTATTGAGATATACAAAGCAGTGCACAATGCAGTTTCCCATTCTTACACGTGCTGTACATTCAGACTGAAAACTATAATCTGTTATCAGGCTATACCAATCATCTCAGAAAAACGCTTCCTGGAAAAACAAGGAGAGCTTCAGGAAATGGCCAAAGGAAACACTCTCTTCACTCTGCGACCCAAATTCATCCCCATCTACCTCTTCCTCTTCAATGATCTCCTCATCCTTGCCAGTAAAAAGAGGTAAATCAGTAATACCAAATCCACCAGGCTCCCAGTACATTGCACATCCTATACAGAAGCAAATAAAATAACATCTGCTCTGACTTGCCACCTCCAGCTCAGACCGCTATGTCGTGATTGACCATAGCCACCGGTCACTGGTCCAGGTACAGCCCATATCTGAGGATTCCGCTGGCTTCCTGGTTGAAAACTGCTTCTGCCTGACCCTCCTGGAGAACCACCAGGGTCGCATGAATGAGCGTTTGCTTAAAGCCACCACTCAGTAAGCCTATCTCCTGCAGACCCCCCACCCATGCACCCTGAGCTCTAACACTTCTCAACATCAGATTCCAGTGCAGTACAGACATGCAAAAGTTACATACTACAAGCTGGTCTCCTCTTCTCCTTACACTTCACCTGCACAGGTCTGACATGCAGAGGTGGATTGCTGTGTTCCCTAACACTGATAGCATGGAGAAAGACACAAATGACGTGGTCTATGAGGACTGGGGTGAGGGTTTTTTTTTTTGTTTTTTTTTTTTTTAAAAAAAAACCCCTATTACTACCCTCCAAAGCCATGTAATCTTCCAGTTCTAGCACAGGCAGCTCAAAAGCAGTTCTGGTTCTGGCCAGACTCTCCCAATGTCAACACATGTTTGTGTTTTTTATCCTCAGACTGTCCACAGGTGCAATGTATAGAGCAGTATGTTGCCAAACAGGCAGATGAACTAAACTTGGAGCCTACTGACATTATTAACATACTGCGGAAGACTAATGAAGGTAAGAGATCAGAATCAAAGTGTTATTAAAAGGGACCTTTGGCAAAAATCATGACGTGATATAAACTGTGCCTTCACTCCTTCCTTAACTGTACAGTTCGTTCATGATCCCAAATACCTGCTCTGAATTCAATTTCTTGTTCTCCTCCTCCAGCTCTCTCAATTGTCTCTCTCCTTCTACCCAATTCAACCACATTCCCTCCTGCCCCCCACTTCAGGTTGGTATCAGGGCAGCAGGCTCTCAGATGGACAAAAGGGCTGGTTCCCTGCGGCAAATGTGCAGGAGATCACCAACGAACACGTCCGACGGCGAAACCTGCGTGAGCGGTACCGGCTCATGCAGGCAGCAGATGCCATCACGAAAGCACGGACTGGCTCTTAGCAACACAGTACTTCAGCAAGGGGTTGACAGATATGGTATTTGGTGCAAATGAGACCACAAACACCTCAGTCCAGCCCTGGGTTCTGGCAGTTGGACAACGGCTCCTTTCCATCCACAGAAAATGGTCAAGCCTACCCAAAGTGGTGTGCTTGAAAATGGAGTTTAAAAAACTAAACTTAGACTTCAGTTAACTTTATGTAGGAACTTCCTTACGAATTGACGTTCTTATTAAAAACATCACAAACCAAGACATACTCTTTGCCAGGGCTTATGGTGCAGAGAGATCTAGACATACACAATACCATCATCAGGTTCATGCTGAAGGAAAATCCAGGTAATAAGCAGTAGTAGCAAAACAGGCTCATAAATCTGGAGCGACAAAACTGAGCACAGCATTAACTCAACCACAGCCAAAATAGGCAGGGCTCAGTTTGACGAAGGCCAGCTATTAAAAAGGTGTTAGCCAGGAGACTGACAGTACAACATAGTGAACATTCCACAGCTATCTTCAGCTGAAAGGCATCTATACAAACTAGACAAGCAAGAAGACTTTTGGCATCACATTCTTGGTAAAAATATGCTTTTTAACTGTGACAAGCCGTTTCACAGGTTTTAATGTCCAAGTTTTTTAACTGAGGTGTAATGTAATATTGCCGTAAAAATTATTTCAAAACTCAATTTTTTTTAACAGGGATGGACATTCAAGAAATCAGTTTTCTGCAAACTACTTTATTCAGTACTTGTTCTGATGAGAAAAGCATGTTTTAAAAGTACTCATACGAAAAAAACCTAACAATACTGAAAGGATGGAGGAAATCCTTTTTTTTGGGGAATGATAAAAAAAAGTTGTTTTTTTTTGAGAAAGAACTGGGATGTTGAACTTCACTTCAGACTGCTCTTAATTTCTAAGGGAGTGAAATTCGCTGTGGCTCTTGAGCAAGATGCAGCAGTGCTGACACAACAGCCCCCTCGCTCTCATCACACACCCCCTCCTCCTGCTGAAGCCACCTGCAAGGCTCTTCCATCCACCGAGGCCCCCCACAGGGCAAGCCATCCTGCGGTTCCACTCTCTTCAGATCTCCAGTCTCTCGTCTCATCTCCCACTCGGCGCTGCCCACTCTGCTGATCTCAGAATCTTCCAGAGCGCATGCAGAATGAGCATCACCTCTGTCCACATGACATGGCCCTAAGGGGGCAGGCTCCAGGCCACAAGAGGACACTAGACACTGGGCTTTGGCTTGAACCATAGTTAGCGCACTTTGGTGTTCACTGTCCCCTTGACTTGGATTACCCATCGCCCTTAGATCCAGACCAAGGAGGCCATCAGCAGCCTGTAGTTCTGTGTCTGACCACCATCTGGGTTGCTGTTCAGATGTGAATTCGATCTGGGCTGTGCAGCATGCATTGGCCTGATCTTCCAAATTGGCTGGCAAGCATTCGGCAGGGCTACCATTCAGCTGGCAAAGCGTGTCTTGGCTTGGAGTGCTGATGGAATGATGGAGCTTCAAGAGGCTAGTGATGGCTTGGTCCTCCTCAGCAGACAGCTGAATGACCTCCATCCGGGGTCTCACAGTGGAAGATGGGGAAGCATAAACGTGATCCCAGGCCCCTACCAGGGAGCCCAGGTCCCTGATTGGATGTGGTTCCATTCTAAATGGATCGGGTTGGATGGGTGGGACAATGCTTGCTGACATGATGGGGGCAGGAGTGTTCAGTTGACAGCATTCAAAAACCTACAGAATGAGATACATGGAACTGATGGTACTGCACATATTTCAAAGAGTTACAATGCAATTATTTTAAAGGGTACAAGTCCAATCAGATGCTTGCATTTCAGTATAAAATATTACAAAGTACCGATCAAGTCTTGTTTTCTGCCAATAAGCACACCTTGTATTATATTCCAAAGCACAGACTTGTGACTTTTTATATGGATTGATTCCTCTTCAATAAACTACATATTACTATTTTGGAGCAATTTAGTTTGACCAATTAATCTTAATGATTATTCAAAATCGCCATCTGTTGCCACTCCTGTTATTTTGAGTTAAAAATTTGAGAGATTTTGGGGCTAGGACAAAAGAATGTCACATGCAGACAGCACACGGAACAGATTTCTAGGGGCCGGTCAAGGACAGAAACACAAACAGGTGCTATTTTCATATGAAAGTAAAAACTCAGACATGTGAGATGGGGTAATAATATAAACCAAACTGGGATTCAGGACATCTGGGTGTCAGGTTGGATTTACTAAGTCAATATGGCAGTTTATTTTACACCTTCAGTCATGGATGAGACACATGCTTGAATGAAAACAGCAAGCACTGCAAGCCAACTGAGCGCCGAGGCAGCCACACCTATTAAATGGGTTCCTCACATAACATTGAAAACAATTACATCAAACTTCGCAAGACGATTTACGCATTTCAAAAATTACAGACGTGAGTCAAAACGTGCGTTCGCTTAGTGGTACGGAGAGCCACTCACCTCAAGCTGGGTCACATTGTTAGGCACGCGAATTCCTGGAGCCTGCGTCGGATCAGTGTAAAAGAAGTCGGGAGGAATCATGACCGGAGCTAAAGGAATCAGGAGATGCGGAGGGGCATGACATTCATAAAGTTTTGCGGAAAAATAAAGAATAAGCTATGACAGTGACTTAAAATATAGATTCATTAAAATAATGTTAACAAAAACCAGATGCCATTCTTTAAACCCTTGAATGCAGAAAAGAGCCAAAACACCCATATTAGTTCCTGAACTTTAAGAATACGCTTGCTGCTACCTCTACGTTTACCAACTAATAGAACGGTACGGTCAAAATAACGGTGAGTCTGATTCACCTGAGCTCACCTGGGATGCTTGTCCTTCCGTGGCTGCGAGCTCGCCAGCCGCAATGCGTCGGCCTTACAGCCATGTAGAGCGAGTGGAAAGACGGATGGTGGAGCGTCCGTGAGGAAAAGTTAGGCAGGACAGGCGCCCGCGGTCTCTACCCATCGAGAAGAAACGAGGTCGTTAAAGCCGAGACAGTTACAGGTCTCAACAGCCAGCAGTGAAACCTTCAGGACAACGTGCAAGAAGTTATTTCTAAAAACTTAAAAGTCATCAGAGCCTCTTTACTGTGGTGTATAAGGTGTTAAAGGCGGCGTTTGAAAACGTATTTGCCCCTATAACATATCCGATACCATCTGCTCTGCCATTTGGCCGTCGTAGTTTTCCAGGAATCAGCCTGTGGCTCGGGGGCCTTCGCGGTAGTCACCGGAACGCTGCGGGGAGCCAGAGCTTACTTTGTAAACACACAAAAGAGTAAAACCAAAAGTGCAAATCATTGCGCTGGATATTGTTCACATCTTATTTTTAAGAACCACAAATTCAGAGACGTATGAAAAACGCTTTCTGTGAGCATAAATTTGGAACCGGCTTTTCGCGGCACGGCTACTGGGCCATGAAACACAGGAATTGTGGTGGACGAATAACATACATGGGAACTGGAAAGTCATTATTAAATGAAGATGAGTTTTTAATGTAAAAAACGTGCGATTAGTCAGCTGAACCTAACTCAACTGGAAAGTCCTACGTCTGCTTTTCTCCTTAATACATGGTACTTTAAAATGCAACTATTTCACATGCGATGTTTTAACAAAAGCAGATTTAGGCGCCCTTTGATATGTATTCTTAAAAGTTTGTTCAGCAGATAAGTTTCAGGAAACCTCAAAACCAAGTTAGAAATTACACTCTGGCTATACTGCCTTTTTGCCAAGAAGGTATCCCCCAACCATAGTACAGTTGATCAGGTACTTCCTGATCACATTAATGTAAAATGTGACGAAAAGCATTTACATGTCTAAATATCACGCAAACAGAAAGTTCAGTTTGTCACCGACGCCGGAAAACAGCAAAAAAAGTTCAGAAGTTTAAAGTTCAAACCGTGCGGGGGGTTATTCCAGAAAGCGGATTGATCCTGAATTCTGATTGGAGTACACTGAAAGCCTAACTTCGGGATTTGTCGAAATACCCCGAGAAATGCTGAGGTCAGGCTTTCAGTTTTTCCAGTCAGAATTCAGGCTTAACGATAGAATATATCAAATCCGCTTTCTGAAATAACCCCCACGTAATTTTTTTAACATGATGTCTTGATTGCAAATTGATGTTTACGGACTAACTATGCAGTATCCCTGCCCGTTAACCGTAACTGTCATTATTTAAGGTGTATGCAGTAAGGTGTTTCAGATCACCTTTTGAAATGGACTGTGTCAAAGTTACGTGCCAAAGCAGTGTCCACGTTCAAACACAAACGTAATAGTTTAGCAATAACAAACACTTGGAATAATAAAATTAACATTTCTACATTTTCAGTTCTCATCTAATTAAAGAGGTCAACCAAAAAATAAAATCTATGTCCGAGATGATTATAGATATCACAGTTTAACTTATGTGCAGTTTCAGAAGGTCTAATGTTTGTCAGGTATTTATATGGTTTTTACCGACATTGTTTTGCTGTTACTATTTTTTTTTTTGTCATTTTATTTGACCAAAAGGTATTGTCAGTTGATCTATTTTTAGCATATACAACAAAAGCTAGTAAATTCAAGCTGCCATCTTACAGCCTACATTAAGTCCAGCGTTATAAATCATGCCAAGATTTATCGGAATACACCTAATAAAAATGGCTGTTAATGGATTTGCGTATTTGACAATGGGAAGAGCAGTGTTCATGAGGATTCCTTTATATTTATTAGAATAGACAGACACATAGCCTGCTAGTAAGACTTTGCAAATCTGATCACAGGCATACCATCTGGACCTTAACATAGTAGAAAGTAATGCAGGACACTAGAGAATCAAAGTCTTTGCTAAGTGCCAGGTTTTAATTGCAGAGCACACACCTCCTTGTCCAGCAACTAGCAGTTTCTAGGTAAAAGAGTTTGACTTGTGAAGGGTGTGTACACACACCTGCTGCTGTACATCCATTAATGGCAAATGAGAGTTTTTATTAGTGCAGTAAGCAAGGTCCCAAGCACTGCCATCATCACACCAAGCACTGGCACATATGGGAATG
This sequence comes from Gymnarchus niloticus, assembly GCA_009936485.2. Lineage (NCBI taxonomy): Eukaryota > Metazoa > Chordata > Actinopteri > Osteoglossiformes > Gymnarchidae > Gymnarchus > Gymnarchus niloticus. Next base: position 20,269,846 of record JAACJT020000002.1, read on the forward strand.
AAAAGTCTGTAGAGAAATTGGATAAAGGTTACAAATAAAATAAACCACCCTTAAATCAAATAGCCACACAGGGTTGTACAGCTGACCTTTCTCCAGTACTTCGTAAGGCTCAAAATTATGGGATTCACTCTCTAGGTGTAGGGGAAGAAAAAAAGACGTGTCAAGACAAGTTCCTTCAAAAAACAAAAATGTAAAGAGCCAAACCCTTAGTTTCACTGTGCACATTTGACATTTTTAGATGCTTATTTTCTAAAGAAGCAGGGAGAAGAACAAAGCTAGATGGAATTCATAGCCAGAAGCTGAAAGTGAATCATAATTCACCAACGTTTTCCATCGTGACCTTCGAGATCTACGGAGCCCACACCAGACGTCATGTCACTCAGGAGCTGGTCAGCATACAGCTGATTGACATCACTGAGTTGGTAACGGCACCGTATGGTCATCCTACACCGGAGAATGTCGTTAACCATATTGGCCTGCCAAGCACATCCAAGGTTAATGGCATTTTACCTACATTCAATGGAAATATAGTAAACGAGCTTTGACATGCTCCCCAAAAGTAGACTTAGCCCTCTGAGTTGGGAGATAAGCCAACCAGGTGTACAGAATAACTAAAATGGTGAAAGTACCGAATGTCAGGGTCCCTGGTTATGACAGGCTTATTACTTGGGATGAGCTCCTTCAGGGATCCCACTTCATTTTCATAGATTATATAGTTTCCATTAAGCTGAAAGCACAAGGGGAAGAATACTTGAAGTGTTAAAATTACTGTAGAATCACAGAAAACAGACATTTGAAGTTCTACAATTAAATGCAATAGTGTTTCCAAGTCAGCATGAAGAACACATAAGTGGAGAAGCAGACATACCATAAACTTGGTTCCACATGTGTTTACAGCATAGCTGAAGAGAACACGGGAGCCATCAGTCTCATTGGGTGTACATGTTTTGTCTAGGAGGGTGATTCCCCTGGGTTCCACTATAGGCACACTGGTTACTACAGTCACCAGTCCATTAGGTGCACATACTGGAAGGACAGGACAGGTTAAAAAACAAAAATGACGGACACTTCGCTCCAGAACAAGTGACAAGGATCACTACCTATGAGCTCATGAGTTCTGAAGAGACAGCGCTGCCTCTTCGATGTGATGACCTGCAGAGTCGTGGGGTCTCTCAAGACAAGTTCAAACAGTCCAAAAAACTGTTTAATGTTGATATCCTGAAACAAAATGGTTAAGCAGGTCAAATATCTAGACACAGCTACTGGTGGAAACACAAATTACAACAACCCACACAGCAGAATTAACATTTGGTGTATTAAAAAGGACAAATTACACAAATTCATTCAAATATCATCCAGACTGTACAATCAGTGTGTCTTTTTGGTCAAGCTAGAGATGGGAGAATTGATGTTTAATTATTGATATTTTAGATCCTCACAGGGAAGTATGGATACTCTGTGTACTCGCATTTTGTGACACAAGCACTCACATAGTCACTTGATCATACTGAGAGAAAGCAAAAATCAGAGCTGTTCTAATATGGCAGAACGAAAAAGCACTGTCTAGAGCTATAGATATCTACTGGAAAGTAATAAGGCAACATGTGAAACGTTTATAAAGGCACTACTTTACTGTTGCAATACCACAAACCATATTACAGGAGAGAAGAAAACAAGAGAGAGGGATCTCTGTTTCTAGGAACTGTTCCATTGTTTTCTTGAACTACGTGTTTGACCCATGCTACATTCTCCATTGTGTTACGTCTCTTTGCCTTACAATTTGAATTTGGTTACTTACTGGATTTCTCTCCTTGGATAATCAACCTGTTGCCTGTACCATGGATTACGATTTGTTGGCGACGCTTCGGTTTTGTTTGTTGCCCTCTGCTTTCCTGGTTATGACTCATCACCTGACCCTGACTACTGATTCCGATTACTCATAAAACAGCTCTCTCTGCACTTGGATCCTTCCCATGCAATCATTACAATATCGGATCAAAAACAAAATCAAACAGCATCACCCATCCCTAGGTCAAATAAGAAAATTATTTGGACTGTATAACTAAGAAAGTGGCAAGACAGCTAATGAAATTACAACCAGATTTACCTCATAAGTATAACCAGCTGTGAAGAGGGGGACCTCTAGAGTCAAGTGGTGGGCATCACTCAGCAAGATGTAGCCACGATATGTGGCCAGTTCATGAGTGAGAGGGTAATGGCCCACAAAGCCCTGCCACTGGTACTCTTGGTCCTGATGATCAGCTGTGAAGATTATGCTCTTCTCTCTGCAGAATCCATTCAGGACAGACGGCACTGGTGAATCAGACAATGCACAGGTCACAAGTAGCATGAATATTCCGAGTCTCCCTGCCCCAAGTGAGACTGCACCCAGCTATACATAAAGGGAAGTTGGTGACAGACCACTTATCTGATCCACAGATGCAAAATAGTAGTATGGGTCTTCCTGTGGCATGATGGTCAAGGTGAAGTTGATATTCAGAGAATACTGGAACATGCCCTTTCCTAAGGACTATAAAGGGGGGGGACTCAAGGCCAAGAAAACAAGTCTCTCAAACAATATTACAGACGCCATACTCAAGACTGCTCACCAGTTTAGAGACAAATGGGTTTTCAAAAGGGATTTTCATAACATAAGCATGGGTCCTGTTGTGATAAGGTACTTTTGTAAAGGAGCAGCCAATCCTATTAGCTTCAAGTACAGTGAAGCGCTCTCCATTCAGGTTTATAGCAACAAGGTCCACATCAGGAGCAAAAATCCCCAGGTAGACAGTGAAGTATCCCTCATCCATGATTGATTCTAAAGAAGAATTCAAAATTCAAGTTTGCAATCATGTCCTGTAGAACCAAAATGGTGTAATGGTTTTACTTACGGTCAATGATGAAGGGGATCCAAGGGACATAAGGTGTCCTCAATACCTTGAAGCTGTAATATGCTGTTACTCCAAACTCATCATCTGAGTAGAGGCTCTGAGAGTATGACTGGATCATGTAGCGACTATTGTATTGGTTGTTTAAAATGCAACTCTGAGAGACAGTGCAAATATGTAAATGCCTAACTGAATTCAAAACAAAAACTAACCTGAAGAGCACACAACTTACCTCATTAACACCTCCTTCTGCCGCAAAGGTGACAGAAAGGGTGACATATGGTCCAGCAGTATCCAGCCTGTAGCCTGCTGCATCCATGGTGTCCTTGCCCATCACTTGCCCATCCACACCCATTAAGATGGCTTTACCCTCAAACCAGGAAGGAAAATGGCCAAAAAAAGGGAGAACTCTAGGTAGCGTCCATCTCAAATAAGAACCATCAAAAGTCCCTGAATCTGGACAGAAAGCATGTAAATTGTCAACTCGTGATAACAGTCCTCTCAGAATATCAGTATACTCATCATGACCATGACGTACAAGAGGTAAGCTGTCATATTATGAACATAATCTGTATTACAAGTTATCAGGTTCTTCAGAATTAATGTAATGGCTTACACATTTTCAAATTGCATGAAATTCCAGACATTTTGATTCCATAAACTCCATACTCAAAAAGATGGTTAAAGAGTTCAGAATGATAATGATTATTCTCTAGAACACAATGTGAATTTTTAATTTCACATTACTTTTAATGCAGACAGCAGTGATTTCGATCACCCTTTGAACCATGTTCTGTTCAAAAACAACTGAAGCATTTATTTTCTTCACTTCAGTTCCTTCGGGCTGAAGAAAATAAGTGAAAGTGGTTAGCAAAAGATTTGAAAGGCACCAAGTTCTTTGGTGGTGTAGAGATTTATCTTTACCCTGTGGACCTCAGTCAGCAGTTTATGGTATGGTGAGCGAAAGACAACACGCTGGGGAGTGAAGACCACTGCATAGCCTTCATTCTTGGCCTCCTCAGCATTCAGTAAAATCATTTCCCCATTAGCTCTCTGGATCAAGATCTGCCATGGATGTGGCTCCATTTCCTGTAACAAATCAAAGAATTAGCATTGATCCCTATTCATCAGAATGCCACCATACAACCAGGCCTACTGCTTGAACCAATGAGGAAAGGAAACAAAAAACAAAAGCATGAAAGAAGCCATCCATTATAGTCCTGTACACATTTTTTATCCTTTCCAGTCTAGGTTATAAGACTCAAGGCCACAAATCTTAATGTCAAGTAAGCTATGCCTATGCCCAACCGGTGAAGTAGGCAACGTAAAGCTCCCTAGAACTCTGGGATACCTGAAAATAAAACAGGTACTGGTGGACGTACCCCCATTTCAATCACAAAATCCCTTAATGCTGCAGGAAACCCAGCCGATAAATTCTTCAGCACAGATACCTGTTAAATATTCATAGATATTCATGTGATTTAAATAACTGACCAAAAATACTGATATACATTCAAGCAAAGTCATACTGTTAAATTGGTTCTGGCCATTTTTGAATGAAACCCACCTCCAAGTAGTTTTCTTCACAGAAAATCTCCCTGGGCTTCCAGTTTTCTTCTAGGTTACAGGTAATCCTCAACGGGTTTGTGGTTCTCTTCCCTTCCTTGTCAGTCTTCACAAATTGGTATCGCAAAGTAAACTCCACATCATCCTAAACAAGAAGAAATTTTTCAACAAGGAGATCGAAACTTCATTCACCTACAATTCACAATTGTGCAAACCAGTCCGAATGACTAGTGTTTAATATTTTTAATCGGCACATTATTCTGGGTGGCTAATTACCTTATTCTCCACATGACAGGCAAAATAGGATACTCTTAAACCGAGGAAACCGTTACGGCTGAAATCGCTGTAAGTGTATCCACATGAATCATTGCTGCCGTCCAACTTGTGTAGTCCAATATCTAAAAATGCCATATTTACACACAAACCTGTGTGTCATACAGAAGTAGTAACATTTACTCTTGTTCAAATTACAGACTAATGAACCAAAAACTGAAAGAATCGCCAACAGACACACCAATAACTTCAAACCAGAAGTGACTGCCGAAAATCTTCAGATTTGTTGATATGAGAAAGAATCGATCCCAACATGTAGCCACAACTGCACCTGAAAGGAAGAGACGTACGAAGGTTATTTCGATAGACTGATTCATCAGTTGATAGACGGTTCAGCAGAACTTGCCTTTCAATGCGTTATCGCCACAAACAGCGGTGTAGTTAATTATAAACAGGGCAGCAACTCTGCAAAGGAAAAATTGAGGGGGAAACGCATTTTATTAGACTCTATCCTAACAAAAATGTTTATCACTGATATGCGTAAAAGCCTAAATCCTGTATGACCATTTTAAACCCGCTGCTATTCAACATACCCAAAATGCAGGCAAAATCCCATGTTAGTTCCCTCACACACATCTGTCGAGAAAATAACCCAAACGTGTTTGGTTTTCCATCAAACCAGAGCGCACGGCTACAAACACCTTTTATAAGGGCCAGGCAGCTTCGATCATTAAAGTAAACAGCAACTAAACGAACACCTGCACGTAGTTCCCGTTTACCTGTAGTTGTTAACAAGAAAAATTGTTTTAAAATACTATATTTTGATCACCTGATACTACCGATGTTTCAGATGGGCTTTTGTTTGCTTGTATAAAATGCTTTCCCTTTCAAATACTGATTTAATGTGTGTGGAACAAATTACTGGTTTGAATCCTGCAGCTAGCAGAGCGACCTCCTCAGTGTTTGTCCACTGAGCAAAGCCCTCAACACCAAAACCACTATAGACCATATGATCTGTCCCCAAGCTTCACTTTTACCTGTAGGTATGTATGTGTGTGTGTGTGTCATTAGACAGCAAGATGGGATATGCCAAAACCAAATACTTCTTGTGTACTTATATAAATGGAAAATAAGGTAATGAATTCTGTAGCTGTCACATGGCCACACAGGGCAGTCTTCTGCTGTAATAACTCCTCCAGATACTTATGCATACTAGAAAGACATTATGGGTTGAAACACCCTTTGACTTTTTACAAACATCAGCCTGCTAGAGTATAGGAAAAAGTAGGAAAGATGAGTCACTGGACCTTATTAGTTCATTAAATTTCTCAGTGGTATGCTTCTTTGTGTACTTTATTTTGAATACAGGTGGTGTCTGGCAGCCTTGCCAAAAAAATTCCAATGTCTTGATGATCACAACCTATCATTTTTTTAAATCTGCATCCCAGAGGTGCTGATGCTGTTCTATGGTAATTTTTGACTCTGTACTTTTCTAGTGTTTGTCCAAGTACAACCCCAAATCAAAAAAGTTGAGACAGTACGGAAAATGCAAATTAAAAAAAAGCGGTGATTCTTAAATTTACTTTGACTTTTATTTCATTGCAGGCAATATGATCCCAAGATATTTCATGTTTTGTCTGGTCATCTTCATTTCATTTGTTAATATACATCCATTCCTGCATTTCAGGCTTGCAACACGTTCCAAAAAAATGGCAATTTAGGGCTAGTAATGAGGTAAAAATAATTAAATAATGATGTGATTTCAAACAGGTGATGTCAATAGGTGATTACAACCATGATTTGGTACAAAACCAGTATCCACAAAAGGCTGAGTTTTTGAGGAGTAAAAATAGGTAGAGGATCTCTAGTTTATCAACAAATGTGTGAGAAAATTATTTAAAGGCAATGGTCCTCAAAGAAAGATTGGAAGTGACTTGCATATTTCTCCCTCTAGACTGCATACTATCATTAAATGCTTCAAGGAATCTGGAGGAATTTCAGTGTGTAAGGGTCCTGACCTGTCCCCGTTAGGGAATGTGTGGAGAATATTGAAATGAAAAATGTGACAATGATGACCCCATACTGTCGCACACCTTAAGATGTGTTTGCAGGAAAAATGGGACAAAATAACACCTGAAACTTGGTATCCTCAGTAACAAAATGTCTTAAGTATAGTGAGAAGGAATGGGAACATTACAAATCGGTAAATGCTTTACCATCCCAACTTCTTTTGGAATGTGTTGCAGGCCTGAAATGCAGGAATGGATATATATTGACAAATGAAATGTTCAGCAGACAAAACATGAAATATCTTGTTCATACCATCTGCAATGAAATAAGTCAAAGTAAATTTAAAGAATCACTTTTAATTTGCATTTTCCATACAGTCACAACTTTTTCTGATTTGGGGTTGTACTTTAGACTTAGTTATCATTCATGATGTTGACATCTATAATGTATCAATCTGTCCCATGAACAAGTCTGTCTCTGACACTCCTTAACCACTTTTGTGATTCTGGTTCTCTTCGTGCTTTGAAAGAAAATGTTGTGGTAGATCATTGCAGCTTAAGAATACACTAAGAAAATGCAAACATAAATTCTCACCTGGACGTCAACATAGTTACTCATAACTTTAATAGTTGTTAGCCAAGTTCTGCATTACGTACCTCTATTGACAACCAACATGGTCAGATCCATCACACACTCCTTGTGATTTAATGATGACATCATGTATTTAAGTTGGCATGGTTCAGTAGCTTGCAGCGATATCAAAATGTCCTTCATAGAGCTTGCTCAGCTTAATATTCTAATCTTAAAAACTCACACTCTCCCTATTTATGATTATAGCAATTTAACAATTTACCTGAACCTATAGTATCAGCTAATATTACGTGTGATGATTCCATGGACTATTTTAACAATAAAATCAACATCACACAAAACCAAACAGTCCACTGAGGTATGTGGCACAAACAATGTGTGCATTCCTTCAGTGTCTTTCAATCTGTTAGCAAACAAGAGCTAAAAACACTAATAACCAAAGCAAAACCTGCAACATGTCCATTAGATCCAGTCCCAACTCAACTACTACAAGAGTCTTTGAAGGTCCTGGCAGGATGTATAACTAGTGTGATGAACTATAGTATAGTGTATTGAACTGTATACTCCATCATATAGAACTGTAGTATAGTGTTTGCCTTACACAAATGGAAAATAATTCCCACTTCACGTTTTATACTTAGTGATTGTTACAGCATATGAATTATTGGCACATGTAGTCATTTAGTTGGTTTACCTGCATTTCCCTGCTTTATAATAGGTGTCATTTCTCCATTTACCCAAAATGTTGCATATGCAAGCCCCCAAGCACCTTTATAGGTGCATCCTCTGGCTGTGGGGAAGAGCCAATTGTTCTACTAGGGGATGGTTTTAATGTTTTGATTGATCACTGCATATCGTTTGTATATCTTTCCCTGCCCTGAAAAATGGGAGCATACTCTAGGGGAAAGGTGGCCAGTTGAGCACTAGAGGTTTTTTTTTTCCCCCCTCTTTACCAAGAAGTTTTTAGTTCCTTTCCTCCATTGTCTTCTGGCCTTTTCCATCATGGTACAGTACTGTCAAGTGCCTTGGGGCAACCATGTTGTGAAAGGCACTATAAAATAGAACTGAATGAACACGATATCTTCACTCATACTGGTGCTATTTTATTAGCTTTGCTGCATTCGCTCAAGAGTTCAAGAAACAGAGCTTCAGAAAACAGACCAATGTCAGGACACCGAGGATGAAGGGCACCATCCCTAACGTCAATGCCATCACCTGGGACATCTTGACTGAAAAGAAACAAAGACAATATTCCTATAGATTTACGAAAGTTCTACATGACAGAAGTGAAGTGGACCTAAAACAGGGTCTCACTTTACTTCCCTTTTGGAAACGTCAACTTGAGGACTATCATACCAAACGATATCATTACAGGAAGTTCAGCGTATGACAGTTTGAAATGCTTTTTCAATATTGCTCCTTTACAAGGAATTTTAAATGTACAAGTTTAATTCTATACATAGTTTGGTCTAATACATAAAAGAACAGCAAAAATGAACCTGTTCCAACTACCATCCCATGTTGTGAGATACTTCTTTAAGCTGTAAGAGAAGGGAACATAGAAATGATGATGATGATGATGATGATGGCAGCATCTTTCACTGGCAACCCCCCTTCCCCCTCCCATACCTCTGTCAGAGGGGGGCTGCTGGCTCCAGAGGTACTCAGAGGTCCCAGGTGTATAAATGTTGGATGAATGTGGGGAAACAGGGGGAAGGTAGTGGTTGGTGATACTGTTGTTGATCAGGTAACGACATTGCAGGAGAAGTCTGTAGAGCAAAAGAAACAGAATGGCTAATGAGTCCGTGAGAAGACACAGTAGCTCTAAAGAACCAACTAGAGTTTGGAGTCTATAAGTCAGCTTGGAAGGTTCCGTATTGAACTCAAAGCCACAGGAGTACCCTAATCTGCCATTAGGCTGTTCAATGTGTAACTGAAGTTGTCTCACCTGAAATGGGTGTCCCGGTGGATCAGGGGGAGTGGCACAGCCTGAGGCTTGTCTATGTATAGAACTTCATTCTCATACACCAGGTGAGTCCCCTCAATCTGCAGCAGGTAGGAGGGAGAGCCACATGCAAGAACAGTCATTAGATTGAAATCAATTGGCAGTAGGAGTCAGCAGTACAAGAGTGCCGTTTGACAACCGTGTCTGACAAAGTAATCACCAAATGAAGTTCAAACAAGGCCACAAAAACTGAAATTAATACATCAAGGGAGATGTCTCAGATAACATGACCTGTGCTAAAAATGAACAAACTGCATTGGCAAAGAGGAGCAGTGGTCTCAAGCTGAAGCTCAGACAGGGATAGATGGACATTTAACAGCATAGTTGCTAAGTAGCACCAGCATATGACCTCAAATGTCTAAAGAACTGAGTTAGCAGTTCCATGACCCAGTCTCAATGGAACAAACACACGAGCTTCTCATAGCTGGAAGTAATAGGAGGGCTGCAACTTGAATACCGTTTGTATTCAAGACACATAACCTGGGCTAAGGAGCAGATTACATTGCTCAGGGTCCAGGTTGAGAAGTAACATGGTCTGATGTGGCCTGTATCCTTACAGCTGGGCAGTTTTGTGTATAGAGAAGGTCAAAAGAATTCTGTCAACCTGCAATTTTTTTTGTTATTGACATCTTCTGTGAATCATTGTCTGATGTTGGCATGGTCATAAGATGGCCAAAAAGTGCAAAACACAGTATGCTCATGTAATCTTGGAATGACAGCAATGCTCCCATACACATGCTAAACAAACAAGAATAGTTTCACAAGCACCAAGAAGTCAAACACCATCCACGGCCTTCTCAAATAGATGTAAACACAATATGAATATTCCCACCCCCTTCTTCCCTCAAAAAAAGAAAAACGGTAGGGTTCTCTTCATGAAGAATCATCTAACAGCCCACTACTCACAGTTCAGGACTTGTATTACATTCTAAGAACTGAAGCTATCCTGATGGTAAAGCCTGACCCCACCCTGTATTAGATCGCTGATATTAATACTTCAGCCATTTCCATTACTTTGTCCAACCCCATATACAACTGCAAACCAAATATGGTTCAAAGTGTTATCAAAATTGCCAAACAAATATTTAAAACATGAACAAAGTTTCACAAGCAAATTTGTGAATGTTTGGGCGGTTCGTTATAGTAACGTTTTTGAACCTGGGATACCAAGCCTCAAGGGCAAAGAATGAGGAACAACAGTACTCACTGTTCTCTTAGTACCACACAGAGCCAAGGAGAAGTTAAAAAGGGCTCGGGTGCCGTCTACCATGGAGGGCCTGCAGCTCAGGTCCAGTAAGGCAGTGTGCTTTGGTTTGACGGGGGGTATGGTGCGAGAGGTGTCCACCACTGCTATGGCCCTGCCTTGTGGGAGACATACTGCAAGGAGAAGGCCTCAGTCAGCACTGTGCAGCTAGAACAGTCAAAAGGTTAAGGAGAAAAGCACTTAGGTTTATTTGTGGATTAACAGATTACAAGTTACTAATAAGCACCATCTAGTGATTGGAGGGAGAAAGTCAAAGGTTAAAAGGACCACATCCATTACATGCAGACCTACAGTAGAAATTTGGCATAAATAAAAGCTTCTAGAGAGACAAAATCAGTGACTTGTGAATGGACTGCCTGTAGGGTAACAATTTATCTGGTTATAACAGCTTTGGAAGGTGCAACACACCCACCATGACAATATTTACCCAGAAACTCCCTTGCTGGGAAGGTACAGCTCTGGACAAAGGTGTACTCCACATTCTGTGTCTCCACGTTCACAAGACTCACCTCCACCCTGATCTTCAAGCCTTGCAGGCTGATGTTCTGGATTGAGGAGAGAGAAGCTGGTCCCGACAAATTATGAAAGGTGACGGTCCAAAACATTCCGTAACCAAACTGCTGTCCTTCTGAACTGCAGCCCTATCTCCCCAAATCTTTGGATCTTGTATTCCAGGTGTCAATAAGGTCCAATTAATTGACTGACTTTAAAATATAATGTGACATTGACATGAACTAGCTCAGCTTATAGCTCATTCATACCAGGTAAGTTCCACCATATAACAAATTCCTTGTGTTCTTGGTTCGTATCTTTAAGTGTGGTCCCCTCACCTCATAAACCACGCCCAAACTGTAGGGGAATAGCTCCATGCTGAAGTACTCCTCCTCTGTCTCCAGCTTGTACCCTCCCAGCTGCATCGCCTCCCAGTCCATCCTGTGGCCACCGATGTACATCTCCCACTGGGAGCGCAGGTTCCCATAATGTAACAGCACTAGCACACCCTTATCTGTACACTTGCCATTAAGCCTGGGCAGAACTGATAAGGATAAAGGGTGGAAGAAGCTAAAGCAGGTGCTAGACCAATCACAGGACAGGACACTCCTTTGCAGCGTTTGAGGTGACATGTAAAGGCTTACCTGCATCCTGTAAATCACACACAACAGTGCCATTGTGGAAAAAGACCTCATTACGGGAAAGGATGTCAAAGGCAAAGCTCATTGCCAGGATGAGCCTTCTGTAATCCCCACCTATATACTAAAGAAAAAAAGAGAATCCAGTCATCCAACTGTAAATTGTTACTTTTGCGTTAAGAGATTCCCTAAAAGATTAACAGCCATGTTTTTGCAACAGCAGTTATGTTTTCCTTATAGCTAGCTTCAGTCTATGCTACTGAGACAGATGTGTGCAAATTAAGGTAGTCTTTACCTCCATGAAGACAAGAGGGTGCGTGAAGGGCACCTGGAGCAGGTAAGCATGGCTGTCATTGACAAAGGGCATGATGGAGACCTTTATGCCCAACTGCCAAGCTTGGGCCCAGGCCAGATGGCGTCCATTGCCAATGGCCACACTGTGCAGGGACACCTCAGAGGAGAACACTCCAACGGTCACTGAAAACATTCCCTGTGCTGGAATAGTGTCTGAGCAGGAGATGAATGGGGAAAAGTGTAGCGAAATAAGCAGAGAATCATTTAAACCAACTGTCATCCCATCAAGGGTGCAGCCCAACCTTGTACCCTATGTCACCCTGAAACAGGTCCCACCCTAACTCAGATAGGCAGCTGGAAGTTTGATGGATAGATCATTTAAGCAAACTGAAACACCAGGCTTTTGTGTCACAGCCATCTAAGCCCTGCATGAGACATCTCAGTAGTATTTATAGACCACTGAACAACCAGCAGTCATATCACCCCTTCCCAATGAGAGAAAAATAGGTACAACTATGAAACAAGAATATTCAAGTGTTGAAAATCATATGGGAACACGACAGTGGCTGAGTGCACTGACCTCAGACTGATATCAGAATACAAAACTGATACGCATACCTAGACCCAGGGCAAGACAGAGATGACATTCTCCATCGTTATAAAAGAGGAATGGAGCACAGTAGAGTAGATGGTCCTCCACAACACATGAAAACAGCCGTTAAGATCAAAGGTGGGCAAACATAGTCCTTGTATACATGTGAAGTGAATCCAATGAGTTTGGGTGGGATAGTCAAGATTAGTTTTAATGATAGAACTTTTAAGACGGCTGGAGATAGACTGCAGAGAGTAGATAATGAGGAACATTTAAATGTTGAGACACAAAAACAGGGAGATCATGACCCTGGTCCTGACAAGGAGGAGGATAATACTCACTGTTGATAAGCGTGAGCCTTTGTGGAATGAATCCTGTGTACAGGGACCTGAAAGACCAATGCTGGGTCAAGCCCCAGCCACCTTCTTCCCACTGGTGAATGAAGAATAAGTCCACTGAGAAGGACTGCACGTAGGCCTCGTCAACAACACTGCCCTAGAGAAGAAATCCACCATTAACCTAACAAGCCAGGAAATGTGCAAGCACCATACCTACTTCACAACTACAGCATCATATACATATGACCCATCTATGCATTTTCAAGCAAAGTTTTGAAGTTCCCATAGATCAGTTCCTGTCCACATACCTTAATGAATCCACCTTCAGCTCCAATTGGAATCCTGACCTCTACAAGATGGTCCCTCAACCCAATCTCATAGCCACGCTCTTGGACCCGGCACTCAGTAAGGACGTGTGCTCCTACCCCCATCTTTACACCCCTGTCCCTGAACCAGCCCTGCACCAGCGGGCTGAGGATCTGGGGAAAGGCCCAGGAGACATGCTCTCCATCCACTGCTGCTCTGCCTTGGCAGAGGAAGATGTGTGAGTAAAGAGCGGTCTGTCAGAGAAATACTACTTGGACAACAAAATTGATCTGCTGAGAGTGCAGGCATACTCAGGGGACAGGCCACAGAGAGGTCAGCCATGACAGAAATTTTCTGATGCTGGTAGAAGAGAATAGCACTGATGACCTCCACCTTGGTCCCGTGGTCCTGGAAGCACATAGAGATGGATTTCATAGGAACGTGAGGAGAACCAAAAGCAAATTTTCATTCTTTATTACAAGACCTCTACACCATTCAGTCAATTTGTCATAAGTATTACAACAATGCATTTAATCCTCACAGGATACAGAATTTTTAAAATCTGGATCCCAGTTACTAGCCTATTTGCTATGGATGTCCTAGAAAAGGATGATGGGAGAACTCCCTAGGACCTGCAGTGTATAGGACAATGGAGAGGAGTAGAGGCAGTGCATTAGGAGACGGTCAGCCGTGGCATTGATGTGGTAGCCCAGGAGCCGGGCATCCTTCATGGGCAGCGCTTCTACCAACGGTTGGTGCGGCACATGGAACACCACCTGTCCCTGAGGGTGGGGGCAGAACAAAGCTAAGAAAGCAGTCACTGCAGTGCAGTAGACTAATGGTGGTTGAAGGTGGTGTAAGACAGATCTTTGTGAAGAGCTTCTCATTAAACAGCTTTATTGCCAGTTTATAAAAGTTACTGTCATTACTACTAATTACATGCAGAGTTACAGTACAGATGATACACACCTCAGGAGGTCTGACAGCCTCATACATATCTGGCTGATTATCAGAAGAGGTCCACCTTTTAACAGAAACCTTGGCAAACAGGAAGGGACAGAAATTGAAATTTTAATGCAAAAACAACAAGAGTACAGACCACTAGTAAGTCATTAAAAGTAGACACAATGCCATAAGCAGTCTTTGGGAAAGAAGAAAAAAAAAAAAAAACCACACACACCTCCATGTAATCCTCCTCACAGACAACCTCACGAGGGCTCCAGGGCTGGAGGAGCGGGCAAGAAAGGAAAAGAGGGTAGACTGCTTTCCTTCCCTTGGTGTCTTCATTCACAACATGGACATGTAGTTGAAACTCCGCACCCTTCTGTAACTGCAGAGTCAGGTAAGTACGCGCTCTCAACGTCCCACCCTGTTCTCCCTCAAACAGGTCAGCATCTTAGCTATACACAGATGCTCATTCTCCAGCACGGAAGTCGCCAGTCACTCAGAAACTTTAAGTACTTCCTGGTAGAGAGCATACCCCAGGATTGTCAGTGCATGCCTCGTTTTGGTTGCATGGACACAGAAACACGAGAAAGTAAAGTCAGCAGCTATTTCTCTGTGTATCCAGGAAATGTTTATCAGTGCTCTTTTTGGGGAAGCTAGGAACTGAGAAGAGTTTGGAGCATAAACTCCAACTGCAAACAACGGGACACAAATCACGACTGGAATGTGAAACAGGGAGGTTGATGGTTCCGATTCAGTACCCGGTCCAGTTGGCTGGTCACATGGCAGGCCAGGAAGGAGGCTCGGAGGACTAGGTCTCCGCTGGCGCTGTACACAATACCGTAGCCGCACTCCGCAGCTCGCCGGGTTGACAGGTAGTGAATACCTACTCTGTCTAGGACAGAGATGGGGAGGCATTAAAAGGTGTGCCTATGTATGTTGCATAGGTTTTATAATGGGTACAAATAAAGATCAAAATTGAGCATACCAAATTTTTGGTATGTGTCAAATATATATAGAATAAAGCATTAACAGGATAGGACCAGCTGTGCATAGCATTTGGGACCAGCTAATGATAAGCCATTAGGAAATACTGACAAATAATATATAATTATTCCTATCCTGGGCATTTCCTGCTTTGTATCCTGTGATAGGGTCTAGCCTCCCATAACCCTCTTCAGCATAAGTGGCAGAAAGATGGATGGAAATGATCACAGGACACTAATAACAAAGTTCCATTAAACGTGGCTCTCTGTGTAGCAATATTGCCTGCCATGTCCAGGGTTGGGGGCTTCGACTCATGTCTCCAGAAAATAATCTAAGAAAGACTTTTCACTTTTATGAAAATTAGATACACAGATTCAGGACAGTGCATCAAATCCATCACCTTCAAAGCCAAAGCGAGTCGTTCGGCCCAGAAAGTGAGACATGACAACAAGCCAAAGATGGCGGTCATGACACTCTGTCTTGAACATCCCTTGACAGAACAGAGCACAAAATGAGGGACCAGAGAGTATATGAACAACCATGCAGAATTTCATTTGACTGCGAAGACGACTTACCAGCTGGCACTATTATGGAAACAGAGATTTGTGAAATGCAAAGCAACAGCACACTAGAGGACAAAAATCCACAAAAATTAAAACAATTTAACCAGCAGAATTTTAGCATAGTGCTTAAGGTGCTCAAATTGGATTCATTTTGGCATACAAAATAATATAAATAACTCGTTAGCCAAGAAACTGTGTTTAATCAAAATGAGGTTTTATATGTAGGGCCTACTTTAAAATCAAACTGTACAAATACTGATAATTAGCTAATACAAGTTTCATTAAAAAGCTGTATTTTAAAAGTTGACAGCTGTAACGGGTGATATAGAATTGGCCCCATTTGACATACCTTTTTGCAGACCTAATTCTAAGTAGTACCTAACCATACGTTAAAATACTGGATAAAGATCAAGCCGATTTCAAATGAAATAATTTTAAATACACTTACCATACTAGCTTTTTGCAAACCCGTAATTTAATAATGTGGTGTATGGTGATAGACAATAAACATGTCATTTGGGACACCATTTAAAATTACTTAACTTTTTTGTTTGTTTGTTTGTTTGTTTTGCAATTTGCCAAACACAAACGTTCTCGACGACATTTTGTGGACAGCAGAACGTAACACCTGCCCGCGGGTAATTGATTTTGCCATCCGCACAGATCCCGACTTCAACGTTAATTGCCCATGATTAGATAATTAAGCAGTGAACCCCGCCCAAATTTAAGTGTCGTAACTAGAGTTTAGAGATTACTTTTCTTTTCGATTTTTTGTTACATGCAACAAACAATAGCTATGAACGTAAGATATGATTATTAATATGCCTAGACAGCATGATTATATAGCGGACTTAGGTGATTAATTATCTTGTTTATTATTACACGTTTAGGCAAAAAGTTATACTGCGCATAGGCCTATATTAGGTTAGTATTTCTCTTTATATTTAATAACATAGTAATAACGCTAATAATACTAACAATTCATAATAATTATTATCATTAATAATAATTATTATTATTATTATGTGTTTTTGCGTTTTTCCTCGAAAGTCGCACAAGGCAGACGCTCCCCTTTTTCGGCCATTACTGTGGAAGGTGATCAGCCAACAGAAATAAAACCGAGCTACTGGGTATAGTCCGCTAACAAGTATGCGTAAGAAAATAGCGAAATAATAGGCAAATAAATTGTTATACTAACAGGTTAAAAAGAGAAAAGGAGGGCATTGCACAAATAAGGCAAAAACGAGTAAGAGATCCATTATATGCATTGTAGTGTATGGTTCTTATCATCGAAGTGTATTAAAATGCAGTACGTAATCCCCTGTGAGAAAAATCGGATGTAAGAATTTTAATATATTTACCATTGTAAGGATATGACTGCCATTAATGTAAGTATATCAACAATATGCAATTTTAAATGTGAATGTTTAAATGTGAATACCATAAGCGTAAGTGGTCGTCGTATAGTGATAGTAATAAATGTATCAGCAACTGGGGTGGCAACCTACAATTAATTTTTAAATATACCTTTTTGAAATGTATAACATATTTTTTTTCTTTAGTTTTGCAGTATTATTGGCAGCGATGGTATTCAGTTGCTAGGAGACTGCAGATGATGGGAGTCTAATAATCTTCTTGTTCCTATAATCCCCCGCACACGTTAATTAAATATGGATTTATATGTCGCACCGATTCAAGCATCAATTTTCCTCCCATTGCAGATGATTCAGCGTGAAATGGAAATGCAATAAATGATTGCTCAGAGTTGTGCATGTTTGCTTTTGTGCTGAGACAGAAGCGAGAGAAGGACCTGAGGAAGAGACTTCATCATTTTTTGTCTGACCTTGCTATACTGGGCTCCCTGCAGGTATAAACCTATTCGTTATAATGCCCTTATGTAAAATAGGATTGACTGGTTTAATAAATGCTGAACCAAAATACATGATTACTACTTCTTTCGGAGTGACAGTTGTGGATTAATTCTGGTAGAATTTATTTAAAGAGAGCATTAAAGGTTGAAAGGATTCTGGGATCCTGGGAAAAGGTTTAAGATTCCTCCCAAAATCACATAAATTCTCACCCTGTACAAGTGCTTTGTAATGATCTATTGACTGAACAATATAAATAATCTAGATACTATGCTATTAAAACAGAATATCAATAAAACTGCAGTTACTGAAGTTTCATTTGAGATCTGGATGGTAAATTCTCCCTGCACAAAGAACAGACCCCTCTCTGTTTCTCTGCAGGGTTTTCGCTATTTCCAGCCTTGGCTCAGGGGGAGAGAGGAATTGTTATTGACTGTAGTCAATGAGGATCAGGTGGGTATCTGAATTATGTTGAATAAGCACCTAATCTTAGTCAATATGGACAAAATGAATGCCTGCATCCAGTAAGTAGGAATGTTTTACTCATCAGAATGAAAATGATGCAAAGGGTCCAGCCTGTTTAAAAGCTGAGATCCCTCTACTTAAGGTACTTATCTTCTACCTCCAGGGATGGGTCTCCCCAGGCTTTCCAGTATCTGCTGCATCATCCTTTGCCAGCCCGAGTTCCAGCAGTAGCGGTAGTGATGCGGGGACTCCAGCCCAGGAAGAGCAGCCACCCGAAGGATCTCACCAGCAGAGTAACAGGTGATCACGGAGCTCTAGACAGTCACCTGACAGGGTAGCTGCTTGGCTGTCAGCCAGTCTTGTAGTGTAAAATGGGATGTCGTAAGAGGTCGGAAGGTCAGTATTACCGAAACATCCAGAGAATACATAGCGATTGGTGCTAATTCGCTGGGTTTTCGGAGGACTGTTCTGTGCAGGTCCAACAATGTGGTGCGATGCCTGAAGTTTAAAAAGCACAGATTGAGCGACATTTCACACCTTCTTACCCTGAAACACTACGAGGCTCTTTAGGAGAAAGAACTTGTAGCACAGTTTGCTCCTGTGTCTACACAGAAGACATATATGGGTCATACACAGCTATGACACCTGGCGTATAATTATTGTAGTCATTATGGCCACAGTCATAGATTTGCTGTTGGGTCTTCACCCGTTTCTCACATCACAATTAAGTCCTTGTATATATGGATTGTGTACAGTCTTGACGAGGACATGTGAGTGATATATTTTATGTTTACGTTGAAGTAAAAGTCCAACAGCTTGCACTCTCTGGCTTTTCTCTTCTCAGGAATGGTGAGGCCCACCTTCTGCCAGCCTCACCCAGTGAGAGGGAGATTGCTGTGCCTGTAAGCCATCTTTCAGAGCAGTCTTTATTCAGTTCGGGGTTGTTCAGCTTGTCTTGCCTGGTGACTTCCTGGCCCTGTTTGTCACACACAGGAAATGAACTGCACCCTTTTCCTGCTGGCCGGCTATGCTAAATATGGCAGACCTTATGCGTGGATACGGTCCAATCATGAGCGGCTAGTGAACATCGGGGGCACCGAGTCACTGGTCAGAGACACACCCATGAAGCTCAAATCCATCACGGACTGGTGCACACAAGGTTGAGTTTTATTAAGCTGAAACTTGAATTAATAAAGGATAACAAATATTTGGTTTCGGATTTATGGATACGATCCATATTGAAATAGATAAACAGTACAGGAAAAGGGATGCTGATGAAGTAATGTTTTTTCTCATACAGGTACAAGGGTGTGGGACATTGTGAGTGAATTAGTAGGTCTATGCACCATCCCAGCGCCTGCCAACCCCTTCTCCTTGGACATGTGCTATCTCCAAACCCTTTCTCTCCCGGAAAGATTCTTGGTGTCCGGTGCCCTTATTAACTTCCTGGAAATGCTACTAGTCCACAGCTCTAGAGACCAGCCGTTCTATAACAAAGGTGGGTTTGGCCAGACCCTGACAATACTGCATTCATCCACATAGTGGCAGCCTTTCTCCACATTTCCTCTGGTAGCCCTGGAACTGTAGATGTCCTTTAGCAGTGGTTCCCAAATATTTTGGTTGCCTGTGTCCACCCATTTGCAGACATGAACATTTTAAAGTATCCCCCATGACACCTCCAAACACGTACACATGTTATATTAGCACAAACACAAGCCCCCACCCAGTCTGGGAGCCACTGCATTAGTGTTTTACTGAGTGCAGGAGTGGTGTTTCTGTTTCTTGGTTGTGTGTGTCTATGATGCAAGTTTTCAGATTCCTTACCTAATAGGATAATGAATACTGGGTGTTCGGTCATGTGATGTCAAGTGTTTGAAGGTCAACGGAGAGAACAAGATAGTTGTTTGGGTCATAGGAGCTTATGGTTCATACATAATTCCATATAAAAGTATGACAATCATACAATTTCCACAGCGCAACTAAAATTACATTTCCACTCTCATCACTTTTATGGATGCTGAGGTTAATGGGAATACCAGCCATAACTTCCTGACTGGACCCTGAATTTTTCCATACAATCTAACCACTTATCCTGGTCTGCGTCATGGGGGGTTTGGAGCCTGTCCCAGGCAACGTAGCACGACGCTGGGGTATACCCTGGACAGCATCCCAGTTCTTCACATGGCAAACTTAATTTTTCTATCCATCAATTTTCTATCCGTTTATCGTGGTCAGTGTCACGGGGGGGGCCTTGGAGTCTATCCCAGACATCATAGGACATGGTGGGGATACACCCTGGACGTGATGGCATTCTCTAGAGGGTACACTTATGGTTTGATGCATGTATATCACGTCCATCAGCATCCAAGCGCGTGGCCCATATTAATTCAGGTTGATGGTCAAATGGCAACGGATTAAGCAGTTGGCACACAGCAGACACAAAATCTATTTTGCGAGTATGAGAGGGAGAGCCCAGCAATGGACCAACACGCCAGCCGTGGTCTACCCTGCTTCACACTCTCAATTTTCAGTTACTATTAACAGGTAAGCAGGACAGGATGCCATCTCAGAGCACCCACTCACAGAGCATGAGCAACGTAGAGATGAATAAATGGACAGACCAGTACTGAAGTCTCACACACAGGCACACTGCAAGCCCTGGTAGACCATGGCTGTGCTCTCACTTTGTCTCCTCCACTCGTTTCCTTCCCTTGTCTACTAGTTCAAAGTTCATGGAGGTGGTAAGGAGAATAAACGAGGGGAGGAAACTAGGAACGCTGAAATAAATGGGTGAACTGGGACATCCTACCTTATTCAGCAGCACTATATGCAACTGCTTTTAGTACATCGCTGATGAAGTGTTAACTTTTATGGAAAAACTTCTGACCATTGACCATTATACAGTCATGTGAAAAAATTAAGAACACCTCATGGAAGTTGTTGATTTTTTCAACATATTCACTCAAGCAAACATTTCATCCACTTTGATACAGTGCCTACAGATAAATTTGATATACTTGAACAAAACCACAAGGAAAATTAGCATTTTTTGTCATTTATTCAACAAAAATATCAATAGATATAATATTCTTCTGTGGAAAAAGTAAGTACATCCTTGGCCCCAAAAGTTAATGTTGCCCTCTTTAGCAGAAATAACTTCTTGTAGGTGTTCTGCATAATTACCCACCAGCCTCTGACATCTTGCTGAAATCTTTGACCACTCTTCCATGCAAAATTCCTTCAGTTGCAAGATGTTTGAGGGTTTTCAGGCATGTGCTGCCCGTTTCAAATCCCCCCACATTTCAATGGGGTTTAAATCTGGGCTTTGACTAAGCCATTCCATAACCCTCCATTTCTTCTTTTGAGCCATTCCTTGGTGGATTTGCTAGTGTGCGTAGGATCATTATCCTGTTGAAAGGTTCAGTTCCAGTTCAGCTTCAGCTTTTGGACAAGGTGGTGTCACGTTATCTTCGGCACCATTTAATATGATGCAGAATTCAGTTGAATCAATTACTGCAAGTTCCCCAGTCCCTGAGGCAGTGAAGCAACCCCAAACGATGACATTGCCACCACCATGCTTCACAGCTGGTATGAGGTTCTTCTACAGAAAAGCTGTCTTTGGTCTGCACCAAACATGTACTGTTACTGTGTCCAAACAACTCTATCTTTGATTCATCTGTACAGAGCAAATTATTCATAAAGGCCTGGTCTTTGCCTATATGTTCATTAGCAAACTGTAGTCTTTCTCTAATGTTCTATTTGCACTGCAAAAAATGTTCCTGGCATGCCTTCCATGCAGGTCAAATTTGTCCTATCTCTTTTTGATTGTAGAGGTATGCACTTTCACGCCAACAGTTGCAAGAGTTATCTGCACATCCTTTGATGAACTTTTGGGGTTCTTAGAGATTTCTTTTAACATCAAACGGTCTGCTTTCAGGCTGAATTTGCTGGGGCAGCCAGTCCTAGACAAATTGGCAGTGGTTTGAAATCTACACCACCTGTAGATAATTTTCCTTACATTGGAATAATTTATTGCAAATCCACAACGTTTTTTCTGAAGGCCTTAGCGAGTTCTTTAGAATTTGGCATGACAACACCACACACTTCATTAGCAAAGGGAACACCAGACCCTAGATGTCAGGTTTAAATAAAACAGGTTCTACCTGCACCTCCACCCTAATCAATTCCACCTAATCTGGAACATCTGATTCTAATTTTATGGATTTGAAGGTGTGATAAATACAAGGGTGTACTTTTCCCATGTGAGTGATCTGGTTTTGTTTAAATTACAGAACTGCTTAGAAAATTTCAGTTCAGGGTATCATTTGTTGGAGTATATCACCTTTATTAATGGGCACTGTTTCAAAGAGAATCAAATGTTTTTGCTAGTTCAAATATGTCAAATCTATTTCCATGGGGTGAACTTAATTTTTCACAACTATGTATCAGCTTGTGCAGTGGTCATGTGCAATTGAGTGTCATGCACAAGTGTAATTCTCTTCCACGAAGGAGCCTTGAAAAATACATTTGTTTCCTTCCACGACAGACAGAAGGTTTGGCTTCCTACAGTATTAGAACACACGTCATCTGGAATTTGGGACTATTTTCCAGTGCTAGAGCATAGGAAACAAGTGGAGCAGACAAAATAAGTGAATTGAGACTCCACCCTTAATATTTTCATCTTACTTTCCCCTCTTAGTCATAGATGAGGTGGATGTCCTGAGGCGACTTCATGTGAAGAGTCTATGGGAGGTACAGCAGCTTCAAGCAACACCACAACCCACTACCCAGTAGGCTGTTGGGTGGGGCCACACTCCACCAATGGATGTTAGAGTATTGTGTCACCACAGTGTGGTGCATCAGTGCAGAAAATGCTTTCCTGCTGCATGTGACAGTGGTCAGTGAGAATAAAACAGTCATGTGACTGATACAGGCACATGGTAAGGAAAGCCCATCATTTCTGGCTTCCCATGAAAGACTGGAAAATAAAGTCAATTGTTTTAATTGTAAACATGCAATACTCAAAAACATACAAAATGAACAGGCAGGAACACTAGAAATGTTTGATACATTTTATTAAATATGTAAATAAGCATAAATACAGTACAGAAAATTAGTTTAAAACCAATACAGGCAACACAGGACCTTGGAATTGGCAATTGCCACAGAATACATATTGTATATTAGTAATTAATCTTCAAAAATAATCTGAACTTTTTCGCACACAAAGTAATAAAACAGTTCCAAACTGTAGCAATATGCACAGTTTAAATGTTATGGGGATGCCCATAAAACTCATTTATACTCTAAAGAGTTAGCTGCTCTCATGCCATTGGTGTTTCACCTAATGTTGTCCATTTGCAATAAATAGTGAAAATAAAAATAGGAAACATCCTGTACATTTTAAAAAGCAGTCTTCAAATGACAACCCAACAAAACAGCAGTACCCCCCTTTTTGTTGGTGTAGCTGGATAATCCATTGCAATTTGACTTCCTCCACCTACACCCACCAGATAATCCAACCCTCAGTAACCTCCATCTCGCAAAACATGGAGGGGGGGGGGGGGAGGAGCTGAAACCTCCCTGAGCAGCTGAACAGCCAGTGATGTCCCGAGAAGCCCAGAAGGTCCCTCGGATCTTCCCCATTCCCAGCAGATTGCTTTGGAAAGCCTCTGATCAAACAAGTCACTGTGGCAACTCAGACACACACACTCCCAGGCCTAAAGGGAGTGGGGAATTACACCATACTGTGGACCCACCGACAAGCAGATGCCCAGATATCCCACGAAAGCCGATGGGACAAATTAAAATTCTCAAACCCTTCTTCCAAAGTCCCATAAATCCAGGCACAAAGTGTGAAACTGGTCAGGGCCAGGCCTGACTCTCTGAACTGGAGCTTCTTCTCATTATGGCTCTCAGGGGGCTTGGAGACAAGGAGCTCCTCTTCCTCCAGCGAACTGCAGTGAGGAGAGAGAGGGGGGTGAGTGAGAAAACAGTGCATCTCCCAGAGCCAGTGTGACAAAACTATCCATTCTTGTTCTATGAATTTCACAAACATATTCACACATGTACATCCCCAGGAGAAAGCATTTTTGGGTCAGAGTGAAGGGCCAGCCAGCACCCCTGAAGTAGTTGAGGTTAAAGACCTTGTGCTGCTGGCCACAGGATTTGAACCTACAACTTTCTGGACCTTAACCTTCTGAGCTACACCAAGCACATTTGCCTAACAGACACACTCAAACTAAGTAGGCTTGGCCTACTTTGAATTTGAGAGAGACTTCCTAATCAGCATTTAGTGATCCAAAAATTAAACAGGCCTAAATGTTAACCAATTTACAGTTTTACTAAATTAACAGATGGTTAAGACCCAGAAGGGGTTCCAACAGCCAGGCCAAGTCCGGGACTTAAAGCAACAACCTTTCAGCCTATGGCCACTGTACACTGGTCACACACCCACCTTTCCCCAGGCTGGCAGGCAGGGTCAGACTCCGTGATGTGGTGGTGGGCGTGGTGGGTCGCTCTTCCCGTGCTGGCAGCAGTTCCCGTTGGACTGGAACCGCAGCCGCATCCTGCCAGTCGCTGAGCGCCCGCTGGAAGGAGTGGGCCAGGCAGGCGATGAGATCACGGGTCCGCTCGGCACGGCTGCACCAGAAGACGCGACACTGCAGCTGCTGCCCGCGCTGCTTGCAGATGTAGAGGAAGACGTTGGGTCGGGTGGCGTCAGCAGCGCAGTATGCGATGTCCTGCAGGAAGGTCTTGGTGAGCTGACGACCCGTGCTGATCTCCTTCACCTCCACGTAGCGTGGCCGCACCACCAGCGCATGCTCTTTACCCGGCCTGCCGGGGGCACCCTCCAGCAGCCGACCAATCGCATCCTGGGCCTGTTGCAGTTCCAACGAGAAGATCTTCTCTGTACCCAAGTAGTGGACCTTGAAGAGCGGGTCTCCATGCGATAGACTCTCTGTGCGGTCACGCTGCAGGCGGCGGCGGATGGCAGCTGGGGAGTTCTTCAGCGTCTGCATCAGGTGGAATGCATTCAGGGACATGGCGTGATCCTGTTGTCACTGCTACTTTGCCGCTCTTCAAGCTGTTTGCTCTCCTCTAGAGAGCTGCATTCACTTTCCCTGAAATCAGATATGAGCCATTAAGGGACCATGAAATCCCACAACATCCAGGTGACAAACTGGGAAGTCAGTCTCAACACCGAGGCACAGACAGGAGCTACTGAAGATTCCAGACAAAATATAGTAAGACACCCCAGAATAACAGACGATAAGGCGAATTAATGTCTAAATCGCTTCCTTAGAGCAATTAAGAGCAAAGGCTAAACATTCTACTGAAGTCTGGCTTTGGACCACTTACAGACCTGGTCATTAAAAATTCATTAGTTACAAAAGCATAATGCACATTTATAGACTAGAACACAGGTAGTCTTTCAAAAGATTTGTGTAAGTTGAGAAATTCCCTAAAACTGTCAAATATTACCAGGAAGTCCTTACTCCAGTTTCTGACATGAACAAGTCCAGCAGAAACCGGCATGCAAAGGTGACCCAATCTCAAATTCATCATAAAATTAACCGTTTGTAAATGGTTAACTAACATTCACATGCCAGGAAGTCTATTGCCATAAGAACACACTGCCGGAGAGTCCCTTCTCTCGTCAGCTCCATCGGACTCCCCACCTCTATGCTAGAGCTACTTCTGAAGTAACTGGCACACCCAGAGCTCAAGCAGCATTGCCTCTGAAGGGTGGGGAAAAAAACCACAGAACTTGATGCCCCCTAAGGACCAGAAATAAGCACTAAGACACGGGTTATTAAAATCTAATGCTACATTACACATCACAGTAAAGGGTCCCATATGGACAAAATCAGCAGCTTGCATTGTTTACAAGGCCTGCCTTATGAGCATTACCTTATGACAATTCAAACTCAGCCACTCACCCTTCGAGTCAGTCTCCTGGAATGCTGTGCACACGTCGCAAAACTATTGTGTGGCTGTTTATCCCCTCCACCCTTTCTCTTTTCACAGTATTCTTTCGAGGTCCCCACCGGACCAGACTTTTCTTTGACAAAAGCACCACCAACTGGTTCATGGCAACCTGCCAGCGTTGGACCTGCTCTCACCTCAGGAAACAGCTTCATGACCACCCCTCAGAAAACCACCTCCTCAAGACAATAGCTTGCTTTGAATATGTAATGCACACAAATAACTGACCTAGACAAAAGTGATATACATGAAACAAACAGTTGTGGAAACACCCAGACAGAACTAGGAAATAGCCTCGTTATAATGGAGCACATTGCTTTTTAAAAATTAAACGCAATGGCCCACATGAATTTCCACAAGACGGACGAAAAGCTCGTGCATCACTTTAACCGCACATGGTCTATATATTTTTGGAAACCTTAAAAAAGGGGGCTGAATGATTTCAAAATACTCTGACACATGACGGCTTGTGAGAGTTCCCTCACGATGACTTGTTTCGGGCATTGTGACCGGTATTACGGTCTGTCTTCCAGCACTTGATTCTTATGACGACTATGTAACTTAAGAATAACGTAATGTTATTGCAGTGTAAGAACAGCTCATTTCCGGCCATTGTAACAAAATTTCAAACTTAGAAACCTACACGAGGCAAATATTTGATAGAAACGAATTGACCAGGTGTCTAATTAAATTGAATCTCCCAACTCCTGTATTGTTATGAGCCACAGAAAATGTAAGCTTTAAACTGATGATACCTTCGGATATAGCTGCAAGTATAAAATCAGGCTGTTTAAATGCGTTGCACATTTTTTAAACACGGTACTGATTGATAATACCCTTAACTCAGGCGGTTTGTCAGGGGATCTAAACGACGAACGTTACATTAACGCTCATGTAACGTCCAGATAACTGACTGAACGATCTGTACTGCTGATGTTCGCCCAGTGCTGTCGCTTCTGTTTCATACACCCTGACGCGTAAAAGCCCTGATGGTAGCACTGCGTATATAATATAATATAATATATATAATAATGATGAAAACACAACCGGCTTTAAAAAAATAACCAAACCCACTAAACATGCGCTTAGGTTTGCTAATTGCGTTCACTTATAACACGTTCGCGATGATAAAACACATCAGCTGTGTTGGAGAGCGATATCACTGACCAGGTGAACCAGTACGGGCCGATCGCTTGTGGGAGGCTATAACAATTTATAAGTCTTCTTAATATCCTAAGTATTAAGGCTAGTTAATTGTGACTAGCTTCTTAAATACACACACACACACACACACACACACACACACACACACACACACACACACACACACACAAAACGTTATATTGCCCAGCATGGTTAACGGACAAAACACTTTAAATACAATAAGCAGTTATCTTGGTGATTTATAAAGTATTCAAGAATATTTTGGTTACTTGAATCCAATGTGAATGTCAAAACATTGCAGAAAAGATAAATTTGCTATAATAATAATAATAATAATAATAATAATAATAA
>JAACJT020000002.1:20297534-20323437 GCA_009936485.2 Gymnarchus niloticus
ATAATAATAATAATAATAATAATAATAATAATAAATCTACCTGAACTTGATGCCGTCTCAAACGGGAGACTTCCAGGAACCTTCGCTGCAGCCAGCGTCCCACGATTTAACAAATCCCGAATTTCTACAAATCCTTTCTTGCGATGTGGAATTAAAGCGAAATGTTTGGCGTGGGGAAAAAGATGGACTCAAATTTAATCGCAAACGTATGCTAGACGTTGTACACTAAGTTTACGCGTCGTACATTTACAATATAATGAAAAGGATTCCACGGTATAATTTGCAATATCCGTGCTGACAACCGTTAGGCTGAGTGTTATCCTGTAAGCCGCGTAGTGGTGCCTGATTAAGAACCATAAACGTGAATGAGTGGAGCCACGACTCCCGCGCCGCTTTTGTACCGACAGTGCACGCCCCCGATTCGCGGACTGCGCGTTCACAGGCGCCTTTAACGAAAACGGAACGTGCGTCAGAGGAGCTATACGTCCGAAAGCGGTGCGAGAGAGAGGTGGCAATTGACCATATGGCGTGATCAAATCAGATGACCTATAGATAGATAGATAGATAGATAGATAGATGCGCGTCATATACAGTATCAGTTCCAGGCCATTTATATTGTTTTCATGGCAATAGTAAATAATGATAATGGCATATGTGTTCTTATTAGATTGCTTTATTTTATAATTATACATTGATTTTCAGTGTTTTTCTCCAAGTTTTTAGCACAGTGGTTTTCCTGAGTGTATGTAGCAAAATATGGGATAATTCAGTTAAGTAATGTTTGCATCTAACAGAATGACATATAAAAATTGAACAACTTTGTTTACTCATATCTCAATCCGGTCGCATATAAAACACGAATTAGGTTAGCTTGAAGGAAATCTCGACCGCTTTCCAGCTAGTTATCCACGAACGGCAAGCCTGCATTTTTATTGGCGAAAATAATTTATTTCTCATTTAATTGTTGGTTTTAATGTTTATGTTGGCTGGGGAGATAAATGTTAACATGTGTGAGTGTCTGATGCAGGACAGCACGTCCTGTGTAATTTAAGGTTGGACCGTGAGAGCCCCGAAAGACACAACGGTGATTGTTGGCCTCTCGTGAATTGCCCCGAAAGGCAGTTACTACCCTGCCCAGTCTCCACAAATCAGTTGCCTCCTAGAGCAACAAACTGATATGCATGAAAACAGACTTCATCTGATTTACGCAAATGAGGTGTTGTTTACTTGCCGTCCATCTATTTGGAAAAATGGGCTGGAAACTTAAATGTCCGGTCACCCGAAACCGAAAATGCACAGAATCACGTATCAGCGGTACAGCAAACTGGCGATCATTCCTTTAGCTATTGAAGGTAAGGAAAAATAAGAGTCTCAGTTTTGCTTTACTTTTGTTGTCTTTGTGTGAGGATGCATGTGGGAGTCAAGTCGCAGTGGCACAGTTCAGTGTAGTTATGAATTCCTGTAAAATATGAGGTTCTAATCAAAAGAACGGCAAACGACGAGTCGCTTTTTGAGAAAAACACAAATGTTCAAGGCCTATTTTTATGTGTCCTTCATTTGTCTTCCCTTTATTTACAGCTCTTGTTTGGCTGCTGGCCAAAACAACAATTTTGAACTGACAATAAAAAAAAAGAAAATACATTTCCCCGAGGGATAGCTATTATAAGTTCCCCTTCATGGTTGACAATACCACATTTACCTTGGCTGTTGACAACTGTAAATGATAATTGAATACAGTCATTGGTTCTGAGTAGGGTGGCCGTCGTCTTGTGCATGTCGTCACCAGTTGCGGTGAACTATTTGATAAACTAAATCGTCTTTGAAACAATGTTCCCTAATATTCATTGACATGATTTAATTGAAGGTACATCGCCTTTATATCAAAGCACTCCGGGTCCTGCGTAACAGGCGGCGACCACTCTTCTGAATCACACGACTGCCGGTGACTGTTGAAGTCTGGACCGTAATGGTTCGAGTAGACGCTACCATCTACCAGACCAGTTAATCTATTTTTGTCCAAAAACGTGGTGACGAAGAAGCACAGATTTCCAAATATGGTGAAAACAACGCATTTGTAGCCAAATCTTTAGTCAGTTGGAACCGAAGTAAAAAAATACTTAAAATATTGCTGCAATTTGCGTCACTGGCTCGATGAGCTAATTTCGAATGAATGATTTTGATTATTATAAATAGCGTGGGAAGGTATTTAAGCTTGTAGCAAAGAAAAATTTATAGAAAGCAGTAGGTAGCCTGTGTAGACGAGTGTTTTAAATACAGCCGAGTCAGATGGTATGTTTCAACCGAGTCATGGAAACCTTTAATATTCGGCGGTGAAGAAACACAACTCGGAAATGTTTGTAGAAACACATCGCCCGACTTCATATTAAGGAGCGAATCCGGATTCTCTCTGGATATCCCTGATTTGTCCGAAAATGCAGACGTTAAAACAATAAACAAACAAACGAGTATCTCACAAGCTGTCGCCCTGGAAGAAAACACAAGGGACAAAATATAGGCCTATATACTTAATATATTTTCCTGCATGTAGTAGTTTAAATATTTAACCTGAATCAACTCGATCCACTCACACTTATATGTGGTACATAACCGAAGTAACTAAAATCAAAATAATAGCACAAAAGAATCATACTTATATTAAAACGGCGACCGAAATTATACGCATATAGCCTATTGTATATTTGTTTTATGATTTTCACAAACGCAGATTAATTTAACAGAAGGTGAATAGAGAAAATATATAAAATGCCACTTCTCTTCAGACCCAAATGATGTCATAGACTAAACAGGAAAGGAGGCAGCTTCCTGCGTCGCTCAGGACTTAAAGTGAAACATTCTGCTGTTCCCCTGAGCGTCACACTGTACCCCAGTAGCCGCATTATGCTAAAAAGAAATCTGTAACGGATTGATCCACCCGTAGATGTTTTAAATTGCTCTGTATTCGTTATACATATACAATTCACCCACTCGCCATTGTGATTATGAGCGTATTGGTATCTATCTATCTATCTATCTATCTATCTATCTATCTATCTATCTATCTATCTATCTATCTATCTATCTATCATATACAGACATATCATATCTGAGTGTTTATTTTTTCTTTTAAGGTGACGTTTATAGAAAAGAAAAACTGGCAATTTTAATGAATTATGTTCACAGGTATCGTCGGTAAAAATGACGATTTTTTCGTCATATTTTTTCCTTGGACAATTTTATAAGTTGGTTTGTGTGTCTAAGTCGGTTATACTTTCGGAGCCGCAGGAGCGCTCTGTGCGTAAGCGTGCGTGTGGTAGCGTCACCACCCGATGACTTAAGAAATGTGCTTACGGTTATAAGAATCACACAAAAGAACCCTTATTCAGCGGAGAGGCCCCGTCTTCAGTCCAGTCCAGTTTTTATTTTAAAACAGATGGTTGTGGTTTCAGCTTGTTATGGGCGCAGCCCCGCTAATTTCCTTTCCACCCACCTAACATCTGAATGCGTGGTTTCTGTAAAGTATAACTGGTCCTATTTTTAGCAACAAATTTTACCCCATTCTATTTTTATCCTGAAATCACACCTTTAACTTTTCTGAAATATGGACTTTGAATATCGAACTTTAAAAGCTTAGGGTCCTTTGTATATTATGTTTTAACTTTTCTTAAGTTTTTGGAGTTTCTGGCTTTGTACAGATTTTGGATTATTGACTGTTTTGCCTTGGAGATGAGTATTCTGTTTGAATTTTATATAAAACCAATACAAGGATAGATGTTCATCACTTCCATGTTCAATAAAAAAACTGCGAAATTCGGACTATATTTACATAGCTCTTACTGATAATTTTAACAAAGATTAAAAGTTGCTTTGGACCAATTTCTGAAAGGCGATTCAAGATCTGTAAACTATAAGTGAAAACCCCACATCATTCAGTCACTTGCTTACAGCAGAATAGCTTTTTTCCTTGTTTTTCAACAATTGCAAATGGTTTAGCCCAGTTATGGAAAGGAATAATTATAATTTGTGTAAGTCATGTTGTTACAATGGATTATCTTTTGTCTCATTAGAATAGTTTTACTCTAAAAAATATTTAGGCATCTACGCATCGTGTAAATCATCGCATGCAAGAAGGCTCAAACAATTGTCAAAGCATATATTTTAAAAACTGTGTCGAGGTGGTATTGTTGTAATGGTTGTACTACAGTGATAAATTGCTTATCATGTGTCTCTTGCATTTCACTTATGAAGAGCAGTTTCCAAAATTTTAGAAGAATTATTTTCATTGTGGAAGTCGAACCTGTACAATTGCCAGTCCCTATACCAAGTTGTTTTGCTTGCTGCAAAGAATGTTGACTGTGAGGACATCACAGCAGAAGCATGTATAGTGGATGGTTGCAGTATGCAAGAAGATTTTTCCCACAATATATCACAAGGAGGGGGTTATGGTGGCTCGGTAGGTAGCCCTGGTGTTTTGCACCTCCAGGGTTGGGGGTCTGAGCCACAGCTTTGTGTATGTGGAGTTTGCATGTTGTCCCCGTGCTTTCTGGGTTTCCTCTGAGGACTCCTGCAGTCCAGACAGGTGCTTTAGGCTAATTGGCTTGAGTAAATTTTTCATAGTGTGTGCCTAGATGTGTGCATGACTGTGCCCTGCAATGGGTGGGCACACCATCCAAGGTCCCCCCCCCCCCACCTTGTGCCCTAAGGCTGCCCTCCTCCAACCCACCTACAACCCTGAATAGGATGAAGCAGTTTAGCCAAGGAGAATCCAAAATGTGGTCATAGTCACAGACAAAGGTCCAAAATCCAGAAGAGCAATCAAAACTAAAGGGACAACAGGATCATACACAATGTGCTTGAACAATTAGCCAGCTACTCAGTATCACTTGGTAGAAACACACAATACCTCACAATGAGGCAAACACTTGGCTGGGTACAAGTAATGTTCACTCAACAAGACACAGCTAATCAGTATAGTGGTGATAATGATCTGGAATAGGTTGGTTGCTGGTGTGGCTGGCTAGGCTGGTTGGGCTTGGGCATGACAACATTTTTCATTGCTTTGTACAAATTGCAAATGTCAAAGTACATATAACAGATATCTAAATGCACTTCACATTATGTTGTTCGATTTTACATTACATTCATGCATTTTTCATTCTGTTGATGCATTTCTCAGTTGACTCCTCAAAACAATTTGCATGTTCATCATTAAGTCAGTATACATTCTCACTCTGGTTAACGAATTTGACCATGGGGTTAATCACTGCATGCACATATCATTTTATATTTTTTCAAGAGGAAAGGCTAATATGAGGTATAAGTATATATTCAATCAGTTCTTGCGTAAAGAAAACAAATGAAAACACATGTTGTCATCCCACAGGAATATATCCTACACCTCATTACTCAAGTATACATGTTGCTCTTGAGTCACCCTGTACACAGTGATGAAAATGTAGCAGGAAGTAGCTCTCAGGCAGGGACTAGAACATGAAATAGCAGGTTGAGTGCTCAGTAGAGAAGGGAGTGGGGGCGTAGGGGGTTGCATGCACAAAGAACAGCAAAGATGTCAGTATGGTCAGTAGTGAGTGCTACCATTGTAGACCATAGAGTTAATCATGGCCTGAGTACGGCCTGACTGTGATGACATCATAGCTGAGGTTGGTTCTGGGTGAGTGCAGCATGTAAGAAGGTGTTTCCTTCTGGACATTGGGGGACATGATGTCAAGTGTGATGTACATAGATATAGTGATGTAGCCAGACAGAAGGAAGAAACTGGATGCTCCATAAGGCTTTTCATTCATATTGTACAATCTCAGATTATTTTAGGCTTACCGTAAAACTGCATTTATATTTCTGTACTTGTCAACATATCATCTGCATACTATTTCACTGCATGATTACATTCTTATTTTCAAAAGGTGTCATTCCATTGTATTTTATTATTTTCCAGTGCTGTGTCCATATTTGTTTGTTTCATTTTTGATATTGGACTGTAGGAATATTCTATTTTTTTATATATTTGTCTGACCAAGGTTTTCAGATTTGTAATGAATGCAATACTCTATACACAGTCAGCACAGTTTTGATAAAAAATTAAAAGTTAACCCTAACCATAACATTTTTGTTTTAGTGTTGAAGTGATGATAAAAGGATTATATCCTTTTGGTGACTGAGTTGTAGTGATTGACTAACTTTTATTTTGATGCATGTGATGTGTTTTGAATGTGTTAGGTTCTTTTGCACCACTGCTTTACTGTTTTGAGAAACATGCCAAAGTGATTGAGAAAAACTGTAACTAAACAAGGCAGAGAATGTAAGTTTGACAAATGCCAAGGCCTTACTGAACATCAATTGGCTGATTATAAGTCAATGCCCTGAAAAAAGACATGATAAACTCCTAAAAATGTAAGGTAACTTGCTTTTTACCAAAACCTATTACTGATGCAACTGATCAAAGAACCTGTAATGTAAAGCAGATACGTACATACAATTATGCTTTTATTGGCATATACAGTACCTTTGGAGGGTATACTCCACCTTTATGCCCAGGACTACATGGAATAGACTTCAGGTTCCCCATGACCATGACCAGGATAACTGGATGGATGGATGGATGGATGGATGGATGGATGGATGGAATGCTATACTGATGCAGACCAGAAAATTAATGTTCATATATGGAAAGCCCAAACCAATTGACGGTTTTGTTTATTTTTCCAGATTTATGCACTGGTCTAAATCAAACCAAAGTATCCATCCATCTTCTAACCACTTATTCTGGTCACATTTACATGATGTTTAAGTTCCCTTAAAATTTTTGGCCCTTTGAAAGGAACTTGAAACGTTTTGTAGTACGCAAAACATGTATTTAAATATGACTACAACAATACACGTTATATTTTGTATTAAACGAGTATGTCGTTTTAAATTGCGACGAGTGGCTGATCCCGAATCAGCATGGAAATGCTTTTCTTCTATTCCCACAGTCATCGCAGTGGCGCTGTTTAGTCCGAAAGTGGTCGCTGGAGGTTGTGAGTCGTAAAATTGGGTTAAGCCCAGCAAGACCACTCATCAGGTTTATCGATTTTTTTAAGACGACACGCTAAACTGATTCTTGCGTGCTTGCACTGCGCAACGCAAACGAACCAATTTGAAATGGATTACACCATTCGCGTTGCCACGTTAGAAGACTGCAAGGACATTTCCCGAATGATCATGGTGAGCCGACGCGAGGACAGGCGTCTCGCGCAGGGCGGCACGTGTTCCGGCTGGCGCTCGGGATTATGGCCACTGGGCGCGTGAACGTTCGCTTTGATGCTGCACCAAATGAGCACCGCGGCTGACACGCGCGTAATGCTAGGGTGTCATTTAAAAACGTCTACGTGCGATCTATTACGGATTTGCCGCTTCATTTTCTAAATATGAGATTTCTTCCAGGAACAAACATGAAACCAGCACACCGAGCTAGCTAGCTGTTATTGACGCGCATTTGGCGTGTCCCTTTAAAGATAGTCTTTTACGATTGGTACCTTTTCCTGGACAGTGAATATTGTTGAATTCCTCATGGTGAATGCTTGATGAATTAAGTATATTATTGGCAAATTGGACGTGAGTGTCGTGCTGTGCATTAGCAAAAATTAGAAATATGAATTCCCAACTATTTGCGCAATTAGCTATCTAAACGTTATAATTAAGAAACTGTGTGTTCGAGGTAACAGCTCCTGATGAAGTGTACTCAAGTCATTTCAATTTCTTTTGTATTCCCAGGAGATGGCCACATATGAAAAAGTTTCAGACAAAGTGAAAATTACCCAGAGAGGTACATTATTACACGTATCCATAAATCCATCTTCTAACCACTTTGCCTGGTCAGGATGTTTATCTCGGACAGCACAGGGCACTAAGATGGAGTACACCCTGGATAGGATATCAGTCCATTGCAGTGCACATACACTCACAATCATACTTTATGGTCAATTTAGAGACACCAGTTAGGCTCACTGCATGTTTTGTTGGAGGAAACCTACATAACACGGTGAGAACATGTGAACTCCATACACACAGAGTAGAGGTGCCATTCAAACTCCCTGCTCTGGAAGTGTGAGGCACCACGTCACCCATATTTTAACATGCTTTCGGTAAGTGACGGGCACTGTCTTGACCCTGTCCCTATCAAATGATTTTAGATGAGCATGAAAGTGGAAATACTGCATATACAGGAGATTGAGCTATAAGGTACAGGTGGACTTTACCCTGAATCCTTAGAAGAACCCCTGTGAAATGTTGTCAGGAACATTGTCTGCCCAGGTTTAGTCTCTCTCCTTTTCCTCGTCCAGACCTTGAACAGGATGGGTTCTCCAAAAACCCCTTCTTCCAGTCAATCATCGCAGAAGTGCCAGAGCAGCACAGGAGCAAGGACGGTGAGAATGTGTTATAGATATATCTGGAAAGTTTCACCGTGTGGCTGCAGAACACTTTTCTACCGCTGGAGCTGGTGTGGAACCCCTTTCTCACTGTGACCCAGCCCAAGGCATCTGTTGTTCAGTTTTAATTAAAGTAAATCTGTATTTGTTGTGCATCTGTGCACCCGGATACTTGTATTTTCAGGTGGAAAATGGCAGAATCCTTTTAATAACGGTACTATCTCACTGGCGTCTTTTTGAAGAGGGGAATTTAACTACTTTATATTTGCACCACCTCTCAACCCTGACCAGGATAAGTAGATAATGGATGGATGTGCTGTGTATCATGTGGTTGAACCCCAGGACAGATTTACATAATTATTATCTTGATTTAACAAGATTAACGTCAGCGCTTAGTTCCGTTTGGTATGATTACAACTGGAAAACCTGTGGGTCT
This sequence comes from Gymnarchus niloticus, assembly GCA_009936485.2. Lineage (NCBI taxonomy): Eukaryota > Metazoa > Chordata > Actinopteri > Osteoglossiformes > Gymnarchidae > Gymnarchus > Gymnarchus niloticus. Next base: position 20,306,394 of record JAACJT020000002.1, read on the forward strand.
CCAGTGCTGGAAATAATCCTGATTCAAGCATATAAGTGTATAAACAGGATTAATATCACACATAAGTCTCTACACAGTCTCAGGGTCTGTCTGATCATTCACTCATTCACAGGACACTCCAAGGTGGGGTTCGCCTTGTATTTTTTCGCCTATAGTTCCTGGAAAGGACGGTCTGTGTACATGGAAGATCTGTATGTGATGCCTGAGTATCGAGGTCAGTGAATAATTCCCAGCTGTTGTTGTTATCGTTATTATTTATTTTGTCTCCAAATTACTGTATTTTGAAAAAATCCAATATCAAATATATGAACTGATAACTAAATGTGTCTGATATATTTCGACTATTTTTTTCATGAGTCTGGTATAGGTCTTTCTCATAACATATGATGTCCAAGACAAATTTAGGGATAAAGAATAGCACACATCTCCTATGAAATGTACACCATTGGCTCCTTGCTAATTTTTGCTTCACGGGCTGCAGATGTCATTAAGTGACGTCCCGCAGCCCTGGAGATGGTGGCTGTTGGTAGAGTGATGAAAGTGGAAGGAATCTTTACTTTTAACCTATTTCACAGAGCACAGACCTATTCATGCCTAATGTCACGTAGTGGGGATTGAACCCTGCGCTAGGATGCACTGTTTTTTTAACCACCCTGCCAGCCCCGTGTGCTCATTTTAAAAATAAAACATCTTGCGGGTGGATCACTATCCATTTCTGTTTTTCCAACCTTGATTTCAGGACACCCTTTTGAACAGTACTGTGAGCCATGTTCAACTGGCATATGTTAATTTGGGAATTTGGAGCAGTCATTGCCTCCTCTAACGTGAGGCAGAGCTTACACACAGCCTGATTGGTCGTCTCACCTGTCTGTTCTTGACTTTCAGGGAAGGGCATCGCGAAGGCACTTATGAGTAAAATTGCTCAGGTGGGTGGTCAACTAGCATCATCCTGTGTTGCGTGAGGTCAAATACACCAGAGAATTGTGGCAATTAGGTTCAGGGGTCCATACATATGGTATAAGTTAAACATCATATTTAGAGAGCAGAACAATCTGGAATGTAACACTGTGGTTCTATTACAGAAAATCCTAATTTCCTGCTTTGATAATTTCATACGATCTCAGATGCATGCAGGACTCAGAATAAAGGAGTTTGCATTTGCCATGTGGTAATAGAGCTAGTGGTTATATACCACATTAGCCAATATCTTTACATGAATCAAACACACACCCACTGGAATTTGTTGTTTTGCCTGCAGCTAGGGTTAGCAGCCGGATGCAATCAGCTGAATTTTGCAGTCCTGCACTGGAACAAGGAATACATGGACTTCTACCTAAGCCAGGGGTGCTGTGATGTTACCTCGGACCTGGGCTACCATTGCATGCGCTGTGAGGGGGCTGCACTGGAGAGCCTGGCACGAGGGGACCCTAAAAATTGAGAGGGCCTTCTACCATGGGGTCCATATTTTGTTGGGACAGAAGAAGATGAAGCTGGGCTGGACATAGCCCACTCAAAGCATGCAGGGTATTTTTTAACCTGTTCCACTCTGTATTATGTCCTGTGACATTTATACATTACAAAGCACATTTTTAATAGCTGAAAACCCAAATCTGAAATTAAATATTAAATTTAATGTTCAGTGTTAGTAATATTTCTGTCACTAAGAAACATTGAAAAGCACACATGTATCTTCTCATAGATTCCAAAATTTTACATATTTTCAGTATTGAAGATACCTAACAATGTATTAAATTAGATATGTAATTGAATAAAAGTTCCTTGCAAAGGATAATTTAACACAATTCTAAAACATTTGCAGATAAGAATATTTTAAGGCACCCCTCCTAACCAACATGCACACACAACAGATTAGCGCACACACATTGCCCCCCATCCATGAAACTTCGTTCCCCCTTACGGGGCATATCCCCCAGTCTGGGAAACACTGATTTGACCGATATTTAAGGGACACCGTAATCAACCTAAATTTAAATGTCGGCTCTAACTTGAGAAGACATCACGTTAAGTAAATGTGAGCTCCAGCCGAAAGAGTTTTGAGTTCAGAGTTATCTTGAGAAATGTAATTGGATCCAATGTGGAAACTGGAGCAGATGGTTGGTCAGGTTCAGATGACAGTACTGTAACAGAGTAAACATCTGTCCTGTTGGGTATAAGAGCTAGTTAAAATAATTGAAGGATATGTAACATGTACTGATGATGTGTGGTTTTTCTCTAAGTGTGTAGTTTATTGCATTGTTTAAATAATTGAGGCTGTGGAGCTTTCTGGGGTACAGTCTGCCTTCCTTTTTAACGAGCGTGGATTCTGTCTATTGGATGTTGACTGTAGGTACAGGTAAAATCCCAGTGCCATATTTGGAAGGCACTACTCATCAACGCCTAGTAATTTTCTTTCTGATTTTGTCTAGTTTTGTACCTTGTACTTCTTTGCTTAAGTATTTTTTTAAATTATTTGTGTCTTATTTATTGAATTAATTTCTTTTTTGCACTGTCCATCTGTCACTGCACTTGGGGAAAATAAATCCACAATGCTGCAACACCTCCTGGTCAAAAGTTATATTTTTTTTAACCTTGGTTTTGCCACAACAGGCACCTTTCTGTCACCGTGTCTTACTTGTGAAGATCAGAGAGGTTAGTGTTAGAAATCATCTTCAGGACATGTGCCGTGTTTAACTTGCAAGTGCATCCTTTGATCTGCGTCTCGCATGGTTCACATCCTTTCAGTGGTGTTTCAGATTCCCTGTAAGCTTTCCTGTAGAAGTTTTTAGTGTACTTTGCAGGATAGGGAAGCCTGGTATGCCAGTATGAACAGTTTTGTTTAGAGTACATATTGCAATAAATGAATAAATAGAACCAATGATTAGTACAACAATCATAATATTTGTCTGTGACTTATTTGCATGTTGCTTCCACAGATGCAACATTTAGTTTTAACATACAGCTTTGCAGTTTAAACTTGGTAGAGGTCAACTAAAAGAAACAATTGCTATTGAAGTGTCTTTCATTTGTGTGCTTTTATTTAAATGTGTTAGCCTGTATTAATTAATGAAAAATGATTTATAATCATCTTAACTTGTATGACCGGTCTTTTTAATATATTAATTGAGGTAATGCATGGTGTTAGGGTAAATTTAATGGGGCAAGTGAAATTTTGCAAGTGAGAAGGCACATTTTGGCAGATTGTGTTTGTATGTCTGTACAGGCAGTTTAAGTCTGTGAAATGGTGCACAATTTTCATATCAGTTTTTGTAAACCCTTTTCTGGCAGAACTGATGTGTGGTTCTTTCAACATTCAAATCAAGGAAAAAAAAAAGTTTATGACTTGTGCTCTGTAAATAGTGATTCTTTGTATCTGTGACATAGGTTGATGTACAAATTGGAACAAATGAGTTTGTGCCGTTTTACCCAGAGGACTGCTGGCTTTATTGAGTTCCTGTGGTGTTTTTAGCACATGCCTTTGTCATTGTCCTCTCGTAAGAAAAATAAACAATGAATGAAATGTTGGTTGTGTTTGTTACTCTAGAATGCTGAGCAGGCTACACCCTGCTAAGGGAATTGGGGGGACACAATAGCATCTTGTACAGTACTTAAAATGTACATTGCAGTCACGATAGGTAAATATTTAATGCATATTTCAGAGAACTCCAGTGATTAGGAATCACATTATCTATCCATCTGTCCTCCATATTGCTTATACAGTATATAGATGGTTGCAAAGCTGAGGCAGCAAGAGCTTCATTAGCTTTAGCTAGGTACACTCAGTGGCCAGTTTATTACGTACGCCTCCTTGTTAATGCAAACAGTGGCTGCAACTGAAAATACACAGCGCATAGACAGGGTCAAGAAGTTCACTTGGATTTCACCTCAGCATTACAAGGCTTAGATGCATGATCTAAGTGACTTAGAATGTGGTGTGATTAATGCTGCCTACATGTCATGATTCCTGCATCTCAGAAACAGCCACCTTCACATGATTTTCACACACTGCAGTGTTTGTAGTTGACAGAAAATAGTGCAGTATACAAAAACATCCATTCAGGGGAGGTGGCCAGAAACACCCTGTTAATTTGAGAGGTTTGAGAATGGCGACTCGTTAATGCTAAAAAGGAAAGCCGCAACTGCAAATAGAACAGCCCAGTACAAGGATGATGTGCAGAATAGCTTCTCTAAACTCCCAACAGTTCTATCTATGAAGCATTTCTAGAGGCAAAACTGGGTCTTACTCATTGCTATTTAGGTGTACTGAATACAGTGGCCACTGAGTGCATATTTTAACATTAGACGGACATGATGATCAAAACTGAAACACCTGGAAACACTGTAACACATATGACATGATTACTACCAGCACATTAAGGACAGTAAGTTAAAGGGTTTACTATAAAGTTGTTTCAGACAGTAATGAATCACAACACCCCCGATTATATTTTTGTTCGTCACCGGTGTCGTTCGATAAAACGACTATTAACTTCTTCGATTAATTTTTTTCTTTGATTAAAAATGGTGCTTTGCCGCTCCCCATCGGAAAGAATGGACTTCCTTGTTCATGGACGTTCACGTTCAACTTCAGATGTGATGATCTGCTGCCATCTGCTGTATTGGAGGCTACCGCAAAGTTCTAAAACCTTACTGAATACTTGATCAGCAAAAAATGCACACTTAACTTATCACTCAAAAATAGTGACTAGATATTTCCAGGAATAGAATGAAATTATGTGATTTCAGCACTGTACTTCTCAAGCAAACCCTATGGTGTCTCCACCCTCTCCCCGATAGGGTGGAGACAGTCCAGAGATTCAGATTCCTTGGAGTCCATATCAGCCAAAACCTGTCTTGGTCCATCAACACAACAGTGATGGCCAAGAAAGAACTTCAGAGGCTTCACTTCCTGAGGAGCCTGAAAAAAGTACAACTCCCACAACAGCTGTCGATCGACTTCTACAGGAGAGCCATAGAGTACAATATCCCTTACTGCATCACAACATGGTACTCCAGCAGCACCTCCAAAGACAGGAAGGCTCTCCAGCACATCAGCAAAACACTGGCTCACAGCTTCCAACATTGGAAGAAATTTACAGAACCCGCTGCAGCCGCAAAGCTATGAACATCTGCAGAGATTTTGGAATATTTTACTCAAACTATGTATGCCATATATAAAGCTATGTAACCAAGTATAACATTGTAAGTGCTGAAAACTATGTAATCATGTAGAACATTAGAAACTATGCAACCAGAACACCTATGGCAAGTGAAACAATCTTGTAAATCATGTATAGTCCATTAGGACGACAGGGAGTCGTAAAAGTCAGGATGCTGTTTGGGGGGTCTGGGTTGGAAACAGTTAGCAGACCCTTGCACCACACACACTGTGGAATGTGTTAATGCATTTTTAAAAAAACAATTAACAGACACTCGAGGTAAAATACTACCGTTAGATCCCAAAGTGAGGTACTGGGGAACTAATACTTAAATAATAGTAATGAGACCCTGAAGACCTGGCAGGTGGGGCAGGGTCTAGTCTTTGGGGAAACCCCCAGGAGGTGGGACAACAGATAAGAAACTGGATAAAGATAGACATGAGACTTGTGTTTTTTGGTTATGTTCCAACCTTGGTTTTGGAACTGACTCACTTTGTTGCTAGCAATAAAGTTAGCCATCTTTGGACCAGGTCTTCAAGTCTCAAGCTTCTTTGTTGTGAGAAAAACCACAACAAGATCTGATCCACCCTGGTCACAGCCTCTTTACTCCTATGCCATCATGCAAGCGCTACAGAGCCCTTCAGGGACACACTACTAGACTATGGCACAGCCTCTACCCCAGAGCTGTCTCAGTGCTGAACTCACAGTGCTCAGTGCTCGCTCCGACGCTTAAAGCAGCACCACCACTGAGAACAGATTGACATTATTGCAGTAATCATTCCGCAATACTGTGGCTGCCACCTTATTTATTATTACTGTAACTAAATATATTTATTTACTCACCGACTCCAACCCTAAGTGCAATAACTATTTATTATCCTTATTTCCTTATACTGTGCAATACCCCCGTCTTACTAACTATACTTTACTATTTCTACATAGTCTATTAGTATTAGCCTATTGTTGTTTATTGTTTTGTATTGTCTACTTCCCACTTCACTGTTTACCTTGCTTCTACGTCCAAACAATTTCTCGTTGTACCTGTACAATGACAATAAAGGTATCTTGCATCTATCTTGTATGAAAAAGGGAAGACTCCCTGAAAGTTAAAAGACCATTACAAGTCTATGAAAAACATAGACCAGTGTTAACTAAAATGTAAAAAAACATACAGAAAGAAAAAAAAAAAAACCCTTCTTTTATTGTACACACACAAGCCCACTCACTGGTGAAGATCATATGGGGGCATGACCTTGCCTAATTTCTGCTCCATCAGCTCTCAAACTCAGAGATGAAAAAAAGGGTGAATGTAAAATAAACAAATGAATAAGTATTTGTTTTCTGCAACAACCAGAAGCCATTGTTAACAGTTTAGGGTGCGTTTGGGGCAATGACGCCCAGAATTGCAGTTAACATTTGCATAAAGAATTGATTGTGCTCTCTGGCCTATTTTCCTTGTCTCCAGACTACAGGTACCTAGATAAATCCCTTTTCCATCCATAACTAATTTATTATAAAACAGTCAGCAAATAAATCTTTGTTACTTTGACAAAGTATTCTGCACACTTCATGAAGATGAATGGACTGGTGTATCAAATCTTGCATTAATATAATTGTCTACATTGCTCTACACACTCATGTGGTCCTCTGTGTTTGCCAGCAAAGTGTAAACATCCACTCTAACCGTCCATGCTCTTTTCCTCCCCACATGTCTGGATGGTGTCTGACGTGTTAGCGGTATCTAGACCCAAATATCCAAGTGCAACATCATCAGTGTGGTCTGTTAAGAAGATCTTACGAGGATCGGTATGATGAACTGCCTCTTAGATGATGGAACTGCCCATAATTTGAATATATATTGTTCATTTATCTTTCCCTGCTCTATATAATGGTAGCATTCCCAAAGGTGGGCAGCTACCAGTTGACCGCGGACCTCCAGAGGTTTTTTTTCCTCTGTGCTGAGGAGTTTTTGCTTCCTCTCTTCTGTTGTAGCCTACTTCTGGCCATTTACATATTCATCAAAGAACATTGTAACTACCACACACTCCTGTTATTATACCTTGGGGTAACTGTATTGTGAAAAGCACTATAATAATAAGTTGAATTGAATAAATTGTGCTGGCACATTTAATAAGTCATTCTTGCATAATGATAACCCACAGCGTTGTTCTAAAAGCTTTTGAAATTCTTCAAAAACAACACTTGGCTAGTCTAAGTTTGCAGGAGGAATGTTTTCTCCAGGTGTGGAGATGCACTGCTTTGCTTGAGTCTTGTTGTCCTCTCAGATGCCAAGTTAACGCCCTTTATGAGATTTTATATTGCGAAATCATGAGGAGGTATAACCTCTTCATGAAGTCTCACTGTCTCAACACGTATAGCGATTATTTTTCCATTAAACACAGATGATTGTTCTTTTGCTTTTAACCGAAATTTTCATAGCTTTTATTACAAAAGATGAACGAAATGATGCAACCCTCAACAAACTATTCAAAATTAGCCTTGCTGTAGCCTATTTGCCTTCATTATACGTATATTTTATATACATTACAAATGTCAGCCAATTCCAGCCACATATGCTACTGCAGTAGTGAACTGGTGAGAGCTGCGGTGACTTCAGTATTCAGGACACACTGATCAATTCTGATATGTAGTTACTTACGGATTATGAAGTTCAAGCTTCATTACAAAGTGACGATTCCAGTTATGTATCAGATCACTAATAGTTCCGAATGACTGCTCTGTTGATTTTAAGTAATATTTTGACACCGTGGACCTCTGGGACTTACGCCGAATGTGTGTTCACAATGGTGTTATTTTTAATTGTTATTTCTTGTCTTGAATTTACTTGCAATAGTTTTATGGAAGCAAGCGAGTTAGAATTTCATTGTACGATGTACACTTGACAGTAAAACTTTTTTTTAAAAAAACGACTTGTGTAACCTATATATCACTAACCTTGAATAAACACCTGTTTAAAAACACGAGTCAAAATTTCTAAATTGTATATTTTGGCTTTGGTGAATGTAGCATTACAATGATTGCTTAAGATAATAATCAGCCCAAACAGAACTGCCGCACTTCATCTTTGTACAGCGACGCTTTAAGCAATCTGGATCGGGACGGTTCTTGGTAAAATGACCGCTTCTTTTAAAACGCCTGGTAAAGATTTTCATAGTTCTTGTTTTAACATGTCCTCCTTCTTTCCAGCAGTACTACGCCACTGACTGGTTTTTTTTTAAAGAGGGGGCCGGGCTGAAGCGGGTGCGGCTGGATGGAAATACGAGGGATCGGTGGGTTTGTGCGCGGCTGACTTCGTGGAGGACACTCTGGATAATGCGGGTCCGAACTGGGGGACGCTGCAGGAACCCCACGACCGAAGGAGCACAGTTGGCTGACCTGCATGTAAAACAAAGCCTGGAGGCGGAGCGGATGACTTAGACTAGAGAGACAAATTGGAATTGAACTGTTTTTGTTTCATCCCATGCATATAATTTAACGTACTGATCAGAAAACTTGGTCTTCCGTAGAAGTAGTAATGCATGGCATATCGTTTTTCTGGATGATTTTAGAAGCAACATCAACCTTAGTAAATAAGTCTAACTGGAGATAACAGCTGCGAAAAAATATATAAATAAATAAAAAGCAAACGCGTTTCTGACCCGATCTCTAGTGTGCATCTAATAAATTAACACCGTTTGGATTCATCGGTTTGAAAGTCAATAAGTCTTTTCGAAATGAAGGAAACCAAAAGGCGCATTTAGTTCGATAATCGGCGTACCTGATCGGGAAGATGCCGCGGATTGTGCAGGACCGAAGACAGCGTCAGCTGCGGGCCGTGTGGACCGGAGCCGCTCTGGTGGCTCTCACACTAGCGGTCAGCAGTGTGGTGTTCACGGCGTGGACGTGGGGACAGACACGGAGCCTGTCTCTGTCGTTTAAAAGTCTGCAGTATCATCTCGAACAAGTAAGAAAACTTATTACTAACGTCTTTAATATTTAATTTGGCTACATCATTTAGTGTTGTGATGGCTCCTGTGCGCTGCGTTTTTAATATCTATTTATTCATTGTCTGCATTTATAGTTGGTGCGGGTCGAACAGCAAATCCAACGTCTTGTGGACACACTTAGGTAGACCGTTTCGTCCGAAGGCATCAGTAACTACTGCGTTCATCTGTGGGCTGAGCAATTTCATTTAAGCGCTCTTCAACAGCCTGGGAATCGTGTTATGTTTGGCATGGACACTTGAAGTGGCCCGCCAAGTCTCTAAACCGGCTGCAAAATTTCTCTTGTATGTTAATTAATTCCTTTTAGTTTTTATGGAGCTCTTTAGCCGCTGTTTTCCACGAGAGCCCATTTGAATTCTGATGCCCAGTATTCGTTTGTTGTGACATTGTCAGGTGCAGGAAAGATGTAGTCTGTAAAGATGGTTAGTTATTAGTGCAAAGTTTTTTTTTTCTTAAATCTAAACAGTCTTAGAAGACTTGGCCTGTAAGGTGTTTACAGTGTATAACGTGTGATCCACATGGTTGACTTTACCAGTGTCACGTCTGCCACCAGTCAGCCACGCCCCTCTAATCAGCTCCCTCCCTCCCCAGAGTATTAATTAGCCGGGTGGTTTGGGGCTGCATGTAATGCCTCTCTAGCCTCACAGTTATTGTGAGATATTGAATTATTCGTTGGTTCTGATTTGTGGTGCCTATATGTTGTAACCTTATCGAATTTCCTGTGTTCCGACTTTGCCTACCGTTTTGGGTTTGTCTGCCCCCTGCTTGTTCTCAAGACTTCGATTCTGGATTTCCCCCCGGTTTTCTTTTTTTTTGTAAAAGACGACTCTTTCGGTACTGACCCTACCTGGTTATGACTCCCAGATAAAGCCTGTATTTCTGTACTTGGATCCTTTTCTGCGTGGTTATTACAACCAGTGGGTTCACCTTGATGTTATTCTTTGTTTCTTATATGGACCTGCATTTGCATCATACTTGTAGTGGGATAGAGCTCTGGTAGGGGTTATTAAGAAGCAATGTATTTAGTGTCGTTTTTTCAGTTGCTCCCCGTCTTTGTTTGCTGATCCAGTACATCTGTGGTGGATCACTTGTTGGATCGAAGGGCCTGGGCCCAACTTAAAGCTGTTAATTCAGTCCTAATTTGCCCAACCACCTCACAGTTCCCCACTTGTTTTGCAGAATTCTTCAGCTGCTTTGCTGAAATCTTTAGATAGGCTTTGATGTGGTCTGTTTTTGTTGTCTCTTGCTTCCTCCCACTCTACCTTGCCGCAGGTCAATTTAATGAAGACCTCTCAATTTTGCTAACTGCTGCTATTCTATCCCATCTCCTCCACATGCTGTCCCCTCCCCTGGAGGAGGCAACCTGTTCTGGGCAGTGTCTGAGTGGTATAACATGCCTGGTGTTCTTTTGTTCTTTCACAGAGATATCTTGATACATTGTCTTTGCATGTTTCACCTGATTTCTTCATTGAAGTTGTAATTTCACTTGAAATTGAAAGACCAATATACCGTAGAATTGTTCTGTTTTCTTTGATATCAGTTAACTGTTTAAAGTGCCTTGTTGTTTGAGCCAAACCAAAAATAACTAGTGTAGGTCAAATGAGGCTTCAGACCTGTTGTAGGTGGGAGTATCCAAACTACCAGTTAATGCTGGTGCAATACTCCCACCCATGACAGTTTTTAAAGCCTCATTTATGGGCAGCATTGATTTGTTAGTTCAGGATACTCCCACCCATCATGGGTTTTGAAACCTCATTTGTTTAATCACTAATATTAACTAACACCTCAGCTGCAGGCATTAAAAGAATTTAAAATTAGGAAAATGGTTTGAATTCTCTCATGCCATTGTTTGGTATGAGTGCTGTGTTTTGGGATTTAATCGTGCAGTTCATCAGAGCATTCAGACAAACAGCACAGTCCATAATTGTCACGAGTTATTTAAGCATTTGCAGTTTGTTTTTTACTCACAATCACCCTTGGCTCAGTTCCCCCATGTCTAGAGGAAAGCAGAACAGTGAAAAAATGCATAAACTCTTACAACCGGTGGAGGGAATGTGGCTGAAAGTTAAAAAAAAAAAAAAAATCTATCCAAGTCTGTATATATTTAGGGACTGTGTTTATGTCTTTAGTCATCAAGAAAAATTTGCAGTTTTGCAAAATTTATCATGTGAGTTTTACTTTTTTGCATGCAAGTTTATAAACAGATGACCACTTCCTGCTGCTCTCCCTCCTTCCCCTCTTTCTTCCTCTCTCGCTCCAGGTGAATGCCCAGAGAGAGGCTATGGTCAGCCTTCTGCTGGAAAGGAGACTGAAGCTGGATTACCAAAGGATGAAGAGAGAGACTGCTGGTCTGATGGATGGCACAGGTATTGGGAGATGAAGATGGTTTGGACTTGAGTTACCTGAAGAGGAGGCCAAAAAAAAAATGAAGGTTGACGCAAACGGGTTGGAAGGAAGGGAGGAATATGTAGGTGAGGGATCTGGGTGGGAAGGAAAGGGTGGCATGTACAGGTAAGAAGGAGATTGGATGAGGGACATGCAGTTGGGTGGGGAGCATACGTGTGTATGGATGGAGAGGTAGAGGGGAGCAGGTGTGCGCGAAGTCAGCATTCTCTCAGGGAGAAAAACGCGCACGCACACAGTGTGAAAGGCTGTGCATTCCTCCTCTGCTTTGCTTAACATTAATATATAAACATTGGTATATTTGAAGCAATATGCTACATGTTTTAAATTCCCTAAAAATCTACTCTGTAAAAGTTGCAGATGTATCACAAAAGCATCTTTCCACATTATAACTTTACTCTGACTTCATAGGAACTTTTTATATGTCTGGTAGAACTTCTAATCACATATACGCATTTAATTGTGTAGCACATTCTTTCATACAGTATAACATGTTTTGAATAACAAGTGTCTTTTCACATATCTGATTGACAGGTTTCCACAGCAATATGTAATTGTAAAGACTTGTTCATACTTCATTTTTCAGTGCTCCGTCATGGTCCACGCACAGTTGAGTGCGCGGAGCTTTGTGTCCATGTTACGTTTCAGTGCATGTGTACGTTCACGGTCGGCGGCGATGATATTCCACCAGACTAGCAAGGGGCACACAATGTCCTCGCGGTCTGAATGAAGCTTTTAAGTACGTTAAAATGCAGCTTAAGCAAAAGTGGAAGCACATAATGACTACACAGTAGTGATCAACAGCAATCTGCTTTTGCTTCTGTTTTGTTTTCTTGAGAGATGAGTTTTAAATATATGGTACTTTCCCATTTCCTCACATGGCTGTTCATGACAAATACTCTCTTCTTCTACTTCTTCGTCATGTGTTCATTTAATTTGGCATTGCCATCTACTGGAAATTCTCAGCAGTACACTAATCTATTCTTTGCACATGCGCTGACGACATGCAAAATGTCTGCTAGATACAAAATCTGGGCTGCATGTGGGCAGTCCGCATGCACACCCTTGATCACAAAATTCACACCACGCACATTGTCCGTGGACCTTGACAGAGAACACAAAAGTGAAGTGTGAATTAGGCTTAAGAAAATGCGAATTGTCATTTGTTGTTTGTTCATGGTGACTGTTTTTTGCCCCTGTTTGAACTTTGTTCCAGTTCTCAGTGCTGAGGCCCCTCCTGCTATTTTTCTCAGGGTCTCTTGTCGTATTTTTCTCAGGGTCTCAGTGCCGGGGTTTGTTTGATCAAAATGCCAGTGTTCTGCAGGACTGCATTCAATTATCTGCTGTGTCTTGCCACATTTATTCTGTTTTCGACCTTCAGATCAGTGGTTATTAGTTAATTCCTGACGTGTTAGAAAATTATGTCTTTAATATTGGCACCTATGGGTCATTCCAGATAAAAAATTTGATGAAAAGCCAGGCACCCGTCAAAGCTTGAGCAGGGCACTTTGCAGAATCTGTGACTAAGGGCTGATGGCCTTAATTTTACGTGGGCTGTTTTGTGTTGAGAGCAAGTTTGGTTTTGAATGCAAACTGACAGCCATGCAGTTATTTGTAGCTAGGAAGAGCAGACAGAAGCAGAGTAAGGTTCACAAATTATATATCTCACTTGGAGGGCACTGGGAGCTGAACCAGAAATACTCCTTTTGTTTACTTATGGGTTTGTTATTTTTTTCTGTAACCAGAAACTCTGCCAAGTGTTCAGTGACAGAAATAAGACTGATTCTTCTTGTTACCCTTCCTCCTAGAACTTTCTCTGATTCTTTTTCCACTCCTCACTATACAGCAGGAAAGTAGAATCAGCATTAGGCAGGGAGTAATACAGTAGGTCTTTTAGTAATGCACTTTGGTTGTATTGTGCATGAAGTTACTAGTCTGCTTTATATGTCTAAAAGCCAATTCTAATGATTTTCTATGACTGTTATCGAAATGAAAGTACTTTGGTGGTCCCTAAGCTGACAGCCAGTTTTAGCAGCTGGCTTTCTCAGGGAAGTAACTGCATTATTTAGTAGGGAGTGCCAGAGGCAGTTGGGACAAAATAGAAGCACTTAACTGTATGACTGGAAAGAAATGCTTGAGGTGGTGGAAGACATTTTATTTTCACAGCAGGTAGGCAGTGTGGTGATCTCCACAGCTTTGGTCCAACTTTAGCTTTTCAGGACAATTCTGTAATGCATCCTGGTACACCTAGGTAACACTATTCAGTGTGAACCATTGCATCATGGGGCACTTACAAAATATGGCTCTGTTGGACCACATTATGTGACCTTTGTGGTCTCATAAAACTCTGTTACTGTTATACCATTTTTGTAATGTATATATTTTTAAACTTTTTAAATACCTGCATGCTTGATTTTCTGCCATTTAGAGTTACGTGCCCCACTCATTCAATCCGTATAGAGAAGTCTTTGATGCCTGCAAGTATTCCTTTGCAATGCCAAATTGTGTCTTTTTATGTTTATCAGATTATGAGCTTAACCTCTCTGCAAAGGTCGGATTCTGAAATACACAACTGCATACTGAGAAATGTTGTCAGTGCAGCTGTTAAGCTTCCGTTTTCCCACTTTGTGTGATGCAGAGTCAGTTTTCTGGATGTAAATAAAAAAAAAACCAACGCTCTGTTGCGTTTCTGACATGTTTTCCTCTTTCTCTTTTTTTCCAGGGAAAGCTTTGCAGGAAAAGAAAAGGACTTCTGTAAATGGAAGGAAAAGGAAGGAAAACCAGGAAATGGCTTCTCATTTTGAAAGTGAGTTTGACCCAGTGTGCTTTCCCTAATTTTTTTTACCATTCTCTGAAAGACTTATTACTGTTTTACCTAATTTTACTCTGTCTGCTTTTATAAGTTAAAGGCCCAGACTTTGAACCAGGTAAGATAATCCTTAATAGTATTATTTTAACTATAGTCTCTTTTGTTCAGTGGGCCCTTCACTGATTTTCTGTCCATCTTCCTGTTTCTGTCTCTTTCTGCATGAGCACTGCAGTGGGAGCAGAAGGTATCATCAAGGGCTGGACAGAGGAAGGCCTGAACGCAACCAAGGCTGTGAGTTACGACGCCAAGGCCGGCACCTTCAAAGTGGAAAAGAGGGGTGTTTATTTCCTCTACTGCCAGGTGAGATCCTGGTCTTTCAGTGACACCCCTATGAATGGTGCACTTCCATACATCCATCCATCCATCCATTTTCAGTGTCTTTGCAAGCACAGGACACGACAAAACTTTTCAAAGTTTGAAAAGAACAGAACATGTAGCTGCCACATGCTACAGGACACCACAGCACAACTGGCCTAGAGGAACATAAACCTACTGTACATCTAATCAGGTGGGCTACAGGAACACAGGCCTATTCAAGCTCTGACTGCATGCTGGTAACACAGAGGTTTTATGAGCCATTGTCCCCACCACAGGTGCACTTCAATGAGAACCAGAGTTCCTACGTGAAGCTGGAGGTGTCTGTGGGTCCAGGGAAGGTGTTGCAGTGTGTGGAGGGCTACGGGACCACACCCTCATCAGGCGCACGCCAGTTCCAGTTCCTGAAGCCCTGCCAGGTGTCAGGCTTGCTGCGTCTGGAGAAAGGGGCAGAGCTCAAGGTGACCACAGGTGCCGACTTCACACTGCTGACCACCGCCAAGCATTACTTTGGCCTCTTCAAGGTCACCTGAGACTGCTGGCATCAAGCTCAGTGACTGACCTCTCGGTCGACTCCAGAAACATCTTCAACTTCAGCACGTTCCACCTCCTAAACCCGAGCCTGTCTGTGTAAACATTCCCTCCAAGCCCGGCAAACGGATACACCATTCTCGTTTGTCCCTTAAAAAAAGGACTGTCATCGGCCTGGATTTCTGTGGTGCTTTCCTGTAACATTTGACACAGAACCCTGAATGCTCAGCCCTAAAAAAAAATCATAAAATCCTAGGTTCCAAGGAGGTTTTTGTTCTAATACGGTGAGCAGGGTAAAGAAAATTTTTCTTCAACAAAATTTTCACCTGCACTTATCTGCCCTCGAAACCTGGCTGTCGGTCTGTCCGAAACTTACGGTTAATGGGTTAACGGAGTGTGGACGGAAATCTTTGGCCACATGCGGAACTGACCCCCCTCCCCCTGTATCAGAGCTGTGCCCCTCACTGTCTCTCCTTCACCTGTACATGCTTACAGCTGCAGTGATGGAGGAGCTACTGTGGTGATGGTGGATTCGCAGCACCACCTGCCAGCCTTTTTCTTGAATGGTCGGACTACACCTTACAATCCTATTGACAGAATATTCACAGTTTAAACCATTTTAACTGCATTTCCCCCCCTTGTATATGAATTCAGACCATTAGACAGTACATGCAGGCACTTTTGTTGTATTCTGTGTAACATACTACTCTGCTTAAGGGACTAGTCCATGATGTCAGTAGGGGAATCCGGGCACATTCCTTTGCTTTTAAAATAAGTTTGTTTGCCTGCCCTCAGCTTCTGGTGTTATTTTTGACAGCTATATTTTTATAATACAAACTAAATGACAATCAATACATAAAGTTAAGCAGCTACTTCAAATGTTCAGGTAAGCATGAAGTCAAGCATTTATGCAATATTCAGATGATTTAATTACTGTACTAATGTCATACGTATTGTGATTTTGAAAATGTATTGCCGAAACAAACGAGATATAAAAAAAATCTGTTTATTTCACAGTCTGACACCCTTCTGCTTCAGTTTCATTTACAAAGTACTTTTTAATCTGTCATGTTAAACTTTAAAGTGATTGTTCCTCTCTCTGTTGTAACCTGAATGTGGTTCATACTAGCTGGGTTAGTGTGTTTTCTACAGTCTTCTCAGCTCTAAATGCCAAATGACTAAATCCCTAAAAGAAAAACACTTCTGGGAGCTTTTGCTTCAAACAGCCCCTCCCCCAGAGTACTATCAGCATCTGGCAATGTGTCAGACGGTTATGTAAAAAGGAGAAACAAGGAAAATACTTTGTTTTAAAATCACTGGCTTGAAATACAACGTCTGTGCTGTCAGATCTCGCCCTGCTTTGTGTGAGAGCTGTGGTCCAGTTGACATTTCAGTGCAACCTCACTCAGAACGATTCGTAACGGTCTCTTCCACCGTTAGCACTGGAACATACCTGATCTTGAGTGACTGATTGGTCTTAAATACACTGCTCAAAAAAATTAAAGGAACACAATGAAAACACATCAGATCTCCATGGGAAGAAAATCATGCTGGATGTCTATACTGATATGGACTGGGTAATGTGTTAGGAACGAAAGGACGCCACATCGTTTGATGGAAATGAAAATCATCAACCTACAGAGGGCTGAATTCAAAGACACCCCAAAAATAAAAGTGAAAAAATTATGCTGCAGCAACTCAAAATCGTACTCAGTAGTTTGTATGGCCCCCACATGCTTGTATGCATGCCTGACAACGTCGGGGCA
>JAACJT020000002.1:20344413-20355636 GCA_009936485.2 Gymnarchus niloticus
AGAGGCCTGGCTTTCTGGCTTCTCCTAATTCCACAAGCACAGCTTGGGACATTTTGGTATGATGCGGGCGGTCACCTTTCTTGACCTCAGAGGCCTGGCTTTCTGGCTTCTCCTTACTTTCCGCAGTTTCTGAGGATGCCGAGGTTTCCTCCATCTTGTCTTCCTCCGCCTTCTCCAGCTCTCCTACAAGAACATAAACCGGTTGTGGTGTGGCCATCCAGCGCTAAGAAAAGGTGGAGCTTTAAGACCAAATTAGATGAACAGTGACCGAACTGGAATTGGATGAAGCCGACCCCAGACACAGCTCTGCAAACCATACAAAAGAATTCCATCCCATCAGCCTGCTTGACCATAAATCTATAAACCATTAGCAACCCTTCCGGTTGCCATGACATCCCCATACCCAATCTCCCATCCTTGGTAGAGGGTGATTCGGATGGCGCTCTCGTTTCAGTGGTCGTCTCGGCTTCGGCCCTGTCCTCCTCTGGCCTCTTCTCCTCAGCCGCCTGAGCGATGCCAGAATTTTTAGACTCCTCCCCCACCGCCACACCTTCATCTGTGATTGACTTTTCCCTGGGGGCCTGGTCCTGCATCGCTTCTTTAGTGGTCATCTGAGGCTGAAAGGAAATGTCAATCACAGAAAAACAAGTAAACCCTTTGATTAAAAGAATTTGTCTTTACTTAAAAAAGAATGCATGGATCAATTTAGGGTTATAATTAGTTTAAGCAAAAAAAAATCATGAATTCTGAAAAAACTGAACAAAAACTTCAAAAATGCTGTTCGACATGATTTTTAAATTACTTTATTTAATTGTGGCCCTTACTTGGTTCATCATATTGAGATGATGGTTCTCTAATTTAGGTATAGTTAATGTCACTGACTGTTCACAGCCCTCCTGAGCACAGAGAGAGCAGTTAAATTAAGAGGAATTAACCATAAAAACAGTGTAAGTCTGGGCTCACATTAATTTAATTCCGTTCATTAAAAGCTGCACTACAGGAAACTACATAGAAAAACGTAGAGAAAAGGCACATCATGTTTTTTCTGTTTGGGGCTCAATGACGTGTGTCGCAAGCTCATTTCTTTACATATAAATTAAGTGTCCTCTATTGAAACGGTTCTTTTTGGAATCTCCCCATCTCCCACCTCCGCAGGCTCCGTGCCCTCGGCGCTCTCCCTCTCCTTCTCTCTTTCTTGCTCCTTGTCCACCTCCGATGGGCTCTCCACCTCTTCCTTCTCTCCCTCCTTGCCATTCCTCTCCAGTTTGTCAGGTGGTGAGGGTGTGGCTGCAAACACATTGGGTGTTAGAGGTCAGCATGAACAATGTGCTGCGGTGGGAAGATTCCCCAGGTTGCTTGTCTGTGTTTGGTGTTAAGTGAGTGCCCACTAGTGGAAGTGCTTTGCTATGCTTTTAATTTATATACACAGGTCCAAGGAGTGAGTAGCCCTAGGTACCTGTGGGGGTAGTATGGTACGGTACTGCTTCTTAGCCCAGATCCAGGGGCATCTCTGAACCTCCAAGTAAACTCTCAACATGATTCATATTAATCTCTTCTGAATCATTTTTGAGAGAAGGCATCAACAAAAAAGCCAAAATTAAGTATTTTTATTAATTTTGAAGTCATAACTCAGTGCCAAATGCAATTACCAGTTATTCCATTACAGAGTATGTAATGGATTGCAGACCTTGAATTATAGAATGACGAGTGCTAACAGTGGTGACTTCACGTGTACAAATTAACCAAACAAAGTTATCAAAATTTTATTCTCATGCACACCTTCATTTCGGCCTCTGCATATTCTTATTATTAGCAGATACATCTCACAGTATCAGTACTTCGTAAAACGCTTTTAATGAAGAAGCTTTTGGAAAAGAACAAGATTGTCAGCCAATAGGGTCAGAGCAGAAAAGCACCATCATCGTGAGGTTTACAGGGTGTCTGTGTGTGTGTCCATGCATGCCTCTGTGTCTAAATTCAATCTAATTCACTTCAATTTATTTTAATATAGCCCCTTTCATGACAAGGTTGGCCCAAGGAACTTAACAGGGGTGTGTGGTTTTACATTGTTACATTCAGGAAAAAAGGGAAACAAAAACTGGGAAAAGGCCAGAAGACAATGGAGCAGAGGAACCAAAATCTCCTCAGCGAAGAGAAAACTCTGGCGGGTCCAAAATCAACTGGCCACCTTCCTCCTTGGGCATTATAGATGCTAGGGGTAGATTATGGTCAGGTGCATGTGCGAGCTGATTGCCCATGCTGATTTCTGTAAGTTCCCTGTCTATGAGCGTGGGCTGTAGGACCACACCTGGTTTAGAGGTGCAGGGGGTGTTGTTGCAGCTGGGCTCGGGTGTGGGAGTGGCCGTCTTGATGGCAGGGGACGAGGCACGGGACGACTTTTTAGAGTCCGTGCTGATCTCTGGCTTCAGCTCTGGCAGGCTCCACTTGCCGTTGATGTGCTCAAACTCCTGGACCTTCGTGACACCATCGACACGCATCACCACACCGATGACAGAAACACAGGCTAACTGGGCTAACTGGGCTAACTGGGCTGCTAATTAGCTGCTCGCTGGCCTGCTAAATGGCCAACAGGAAAGTGAGGTCACTATGCCGGAAACCCTGAGATCACATTTCACTAACCTGGAACAACATCAGAGTCAGGGCCTTTCTAGAAAACACAGACAGGTTATTACACTGGGGGGTCTCCTTCATGTCCTGCATGGTCAGTATTGAAGTGAACATTCATGTGTAGCCAGAGCTAAAGGAAACATCTGCATATCTATGACTACACCCTGATGTTCAGGGCCACCAGTTGTGTATTTTAACATTGTAACATTTGGTGAACACACCATACTGACCCCCGCTGTATGTGACCACTGATCAGATTACACATCCTCTGAGAAAATCAGTGAGACTCAATCTTCTTTTCATCTGATGAGTACAGGCTGTTTTATTGTGTATTTTATCAGAAAGGATCAGGTCTCTGTGGAAAGTTATAGACCCATTACTGTAAAATGAAATTTGAAAACATAGAAACATAGACTTAACTGAAGGCATGTTTGAACTGACAAGCTGATGCCACAGTGTGTGTCAGGTGTGTATACGTGTCGGGTGTGTGTGAGACCTTCTTCTTCACCAGGGACATGACGCCGATCCTGGTGAGGACGGGCTGCCGGCACAGGCCTTCCCGCGGCACTCCGTCGGCGAATGTCTCCGAGCCATCTGCCACTGGCTCACACAAATGCCGCATGAAAAGGGACACGTATGCCCTGAGATCCGGGGGGGGGGACAGTTAGCCTGGCACTGTTTCACCTTTCCAGAATCTCTGGTGAGACACTACAGCTCCTGCTATGCTAAAATGCTAAAGCTAAGCTTGACTGGCCTCCTTTTATTTTCTCCAAACTAAGGAGCTCTGAACTTAAACTGAGATGGGAATACAGATGGAAGGCAGAAAAGTGGAGGTGGTAAAGATAAAGTGATGGGAGAGGAGAGAAATGATGAGAGGAAAAAAAGAAAAGGAAAGCTGGGAATAAAATGACAGAGACAAGTATTAAGTGACTGCATAAAGAGCTTATTTAAGGTGTGTAGTCTGTCTCTAATGTAAACCTTCTTTCCTCCCAGCTCCCCCTCCCTTCTCCTCTGTCTCTGCTCCTCCTTACTTGAACTCTTTCTCACTCTTGCCCCGGAGATCTCTGACGAGCCACTGGCAGGAGAAGGCATCCTGGGCTGGCATGCCCCACCTCATCACTGCATTGAGGAAGGCCTTACGCTGGCGTGTGTTAAAGCCCAGGACCTGGCACACAAGATGGAGGTAGAGAGTGAGACAGAAAAGGGCAGAGAGAAAAAGACAGAGAGACGGGCATATAAAGAGAGGCAGAGGGGGCAGAGTGAGAGAGAGACAAACAGAGAGGTGGGTAGGCAGGTAAGCAGGTACTTTATTAATTCCCAAAGGGAAATCGGGCATTACACCAGCAATAGTCAATATTACACACACACACACAGACAATTACAAGAACACACATAACAAAACAGAAGATAAAGGATAAAGAATTTTAGATTTTTTAGTAAAAATGCAAAGGGGGCAGAGGGAGAGAGAGACAAACAGGTAAGTGGGCATACAAGGAGAGGCAGAGGAGGAAAGAGACAAAGAAGAGAAGAACACATCTGAAGAGAGGCAAAGAGATATAAAAACAAAGAAGCAAGCATTCCAAGAAAGGCAAAGAAAAAAAGCTATAAAGAGTGAGGCATATATAAATATAGGCAGTCATTATACCTCTATGTTGCCTCCCACCCTGGCCAGTAGGGGGGGTAGTGGTTTGTCCTTCTCATTCCTCAGCTGTCGCCGTGACTGCCTCCGACCTTGGGATGGGGAACAAGACAAAATCCTTCAGGATCGATAATCTCTCCATACTCAGAAAGCGTACTGTAGCTGAAAATCCCAATCCCTAATTCACTTTCAAGTGGATTTCTCACCTTCCGGTCTCTCATCAAAGTCCTCGTCCTCCTCCTCGGAGCCCACTGAATACTCGGACTGGTTATCTGAAATATCAGCATGCCATTCTGAAACAGCACATAGTGTCCCGTCAATAGGCTAGGACAGTCGGCCACGCTCCTCTAAGATAGACTAATCTTTGTCACGTATGTGCGAGGCGGAGAGAACATATCATTGTTTTTAAAACAGAGTGAACAGATTGGCAGCAGAAAAAACAGCAAATAAAATCAGAGAAAGGAGGTGCCACATGAAGTCAAGCTGAAATACAGGCTTCATAACAGAGAAATGCAGCTGAGACATTTCTGCAACAAAGAGAGACGTTGCAGCTGGGTCAGTCTCACTGGCTGGAATTTAAATAATTTTCATTTTAACAGAAATACCTGTGTGAGGATGATTTGATTCTGAAAATCATCTTCCAGGTCTTTGCTGTAATTTGTGCATCTTTCAGCTATCCATAACAGTCTGAATCCCATTTCCTCTCCCTGCAGGTGCATGTGCCTTGGCTCTCCCTCGCCCCCTACTGGTGTGTTTGCATTTTGGCTCCTCCATCTCTGCTGTTGTGTGTACCTTTTCACCCCCTCCTATTGTAACTGAGTATGCGCCACTTTGCTGCTTAGCCCCCAAGTGTGGGTACCTCAGAACCCACAGGCGTATATCCCGCTCACCCCCCCCCAGCTCCAAATTAGCCATACCTTGGTCTTCCTGGGCGGCATCGTTGTAGTTGACCAGCTTGCGAACTCGCTTGCCCTTGCCCAGGTTACGGGCCAGGTCCTCCTGCTGCTGCTCGTAATGGTGCCTCAGCAGTTTCTCCCAGTAGTCTGGGTCCACGTTCTCCTCCTGCTTGATGATCTCACGCTCGATCTCCTCAATCTGAGTTCAGACACACAGTGGTGGCGGTGGGAGTTAACATTTAAACAGGCTGAGGCACTGCCACACAGAGAGAAGAGGATGGGGACAGGTTGTCCCTCATCTCTCACCCCCCCACCTTCAGCCACTGAAGCTGAAACATCTTCTACGTCTCCATGTGAAGGAACCACTTGGGTCATTTTTCATTGTTTCCTTGGGGGTGACCCTTCCTCGTTCCCCGGCTCACCTTGTCCTCCTCTCGTACCATGTACTGGGCCACTTTGAAGGAGCTCAGGTACTCGTTCATGTTCTGCATGTCCGAGTCGTCGGTGGCGTCCTGGCTGCGGTCCAGCAGGCGCTCGATGGCTGCGCTGTCATAGTGGATCACGCTGCTGTCCTCGTCCTTGTTGTCCCCCGCTGGATGAAGCACAGGGAGGTACAGAGTCAAGGCCTCGCTTAGAGGTTACAGTACAGGACACACCCCCCCACCAAACGCAGGTCACTAAAGGACCTCATAGCCCTATGTTTCTTCCCTCAAAAGTCACCAAATCCATATTTGTTTGGATTAATGTTTTCAAATTTTCTCATTTAAACTAACAGTTTCTTCACTGGAGTCTTTGTTTGTACACTTCTCTCTTAAATTTACAAGCATCCAGTATACCAATTTTCCTTCATTCAAACCTGAAGAAATACTTCAGGGTTTATCAGTTTTAACCTTCTAAGATTTTAAGGAAAGAATCTGAAGAAGTTCAAGAGATTTTTTTGGAAAACGGGATGTAAAGAGCTTCGCCACAGTGGAAGCAGGTTCCCCTCCTGCCCCGGTTCACCTTCGATCTCATCCTTAAAAAGCTCCTCGGTGCCAAACTTCAAGATGTCATCCAGCTCCTGCTTGGTCATGGACCCGGCTTTGGAGCCCAGGCCGGGCCTGACTACCAGATGGGTCAACATCATCTTGCGCTTGGCCACCTGTGTGATGCGCTCCTCAACTGAAGCTCGTGTAACGAAGCGGTAGATCATCACCTTATTGGCCTGGCCAATTCGGTGGGCGCGGCTGAATGCCTGGGGGGGTTTTAGGGTGGTGAGTGAAGAATGAGAGAAGAGAATCAGGGGTAGACGAACACACAATCTCCCGGTGATCGCTGACTAGTCTGATGGTGCAGAAGGAGCTGATTTCACACTAATAGCACTGCTTCCACAGTAATACAGATGTCATCCATCCATCCATGCTGACCCCTAAGTCTACCCCAGAAAGCTCAGAGTAAGAGGCAGGGAGCATCCTAAACCAGACACCAATGAACCAAAGGACAAACATACGCATACCCACACACTACTCAGAGGCTCCAGTCCATCTACTTGTGTATAGTTGGGAGCCAAAGGAAACCAGAGCAGCAGGAAAAACCCACACACGTCATTTTGAACACAGAAAGCCAGGCAGAACACTGAAACTGCACACACTGAGCTGGAGGGGTGGGAACTGAACCCAGAACCATGGAGGTGCGACCCACTGAGCCACCCCCAAGAGACCTTGTGGCATTATTTTGTTACTTCCATGTTTCGTTGTATTATTTGATTTCTGTGTTTCATTAGTCCAATGTGAGCAAACTGTGCAGTACACACCCATTCTGTTGTGCACCACACGCAGTCTCAAGGGATAGGCTGGCAGACGGGGGGTAAAGTACCTGGATGTCATTGTGGGGATTCCAGTCTGAGTCGAAAATGATGACGGTATCTGCGGTGGCCAGGTTGATTCCTAGGCCACCGGCCCTCGTGGACAGGAGGAAACAGAACTGGCAGGCTCCAGGAGCTTGTCCAGAAAGGAGGAGCGAAAAAGGGGGAAGAAGAGAAAGGGAGAGAGGGGGAGATGGGGAGTGATGGGGAGAGGAAGAGAAAGGGAGAAGGCAGAGAGGGAGAGGGGGCAGAGATGAGGAGAGGAGAAGAGGGAGACAAGGAAAGGGGGGAAGTGGGGAGGGAGGGAGAGATGGGAAGAGGAGGAGAAAGGGAGAGGCCAGAGAGAGAGAGAGGGCAGAGATGGGGGAGAGGAGGAGAGGGAGACAGGGAGAGGGGGGAGGTGGGGAGAGAGGGAAAGAGGGCAGAAAGGGGGAAAGAGCAGAGAGGGAGAGATAGGGAGAGGAGAAGAGGGGGAGATGAGGAAGGGGGAGAGGGAAGAGATAGTGAGAGGAGGAGAGGGAGACAGGGAGAGGGGGGAGGTGGGATGAGAGGGCAGAAATTGGGAGAGGAGGAGAGGGGGGTCAGCAAGGAGTGAACATTTAAACCAAAGCATACAGAGCCTTAATCTACTCCATCTTTGTATATATTCTTACATTGTAATGGAGGCAGATGGGCATTAAAGTCCAGGTAACAAGAGGTAGAGCTGGCAGCAGGACAGATACAGAATGGGGACATTAAGCACAATGACTAATCGTACAAATAAATATAGGTCATCCTGCATGAGGCTTCATTAGTATTTTCTAAAACTGAATCTGTTTCACAGCCAGAAAACTGATTTTCCAAAAAAATGGCTCAGGTCGACCCTGAGTAACATGTATTTGTTTCTCATTGCTTTGTTTCCAGGCCCAAGGATGTATCTTTAGATACAGCAGTTGACTGTCATCGGGGTAGTTTTCCACCATTTCTTATGGTGGTTAGCTGGCAGAGCTACGTTGAAGGAAACTATGATGAACGTATTTAAGGGACACGTAGGAGACCCAAACCGTAATTCTGGACAGAAAACAAGGCCATTCGCTCACCATTGAACCTGTCAATGGCCTCCTGCCTCAGCGCGCCTGTGATTCCCCCATCAATTCGCTCGTACTTGTAGCCCTCGAAATCCAGGAAGTCCTCCAGCAGGTCCAACATCTTGGTCATCTAATGAGGTGGGACATGGGGTGAGAGTGTCTGAGCTATCATTCAAGCCCCTACTCAAGGAAACTCCCCCTCCTCAATGAAATGCCCTCCAATAGTGCTCCAATCACACTCTAACACCTTCTGGTCTATGTCAATACCACTGGGCAGCCTTGCTAGCATGTTTCTCCAAGGGGACCTACACACACCCTACACCTAATGACCCTGTACAGGTGCACAATAAGACCACTGAGCCTCTTTGGAGGGATCTTTCTGATGTGCACCTACGTCCATTGAGCTCCTTTTGAAGAAACAGTATGCAAATAACATGCAAAAGTCTTGGGACTTGAACCAGCAACCTGTGGGTCACAAATCCAGGTACTTAATCAGGTCGGCAGCTGGCATTTGTGTGTATACAGAAGAGTCATCTGAGATGGCTGCCCAGGTCACCTGGGAGAAGATGAGGACACGGTGCCCCTGCTCCTTCAGCTTCCTCAGCATCTTCTGCAGCAGCAGCAGCTTTCCAGAGGCCTTGGTGAGGCCTGTGCCTTCGTATGCCCCACTGGCTGTTTTTGGGGCTTCCTGTTGAGTGCAGAGAAGAGAGAAAAGATAGGAAGGTCACACAGAGAACACAGAGACCACAGGCAGGTCACTAAGAGAACACAGAGACCACAGGCAGGTCACTCAGAGAACACAGAGACCACAGGCAGGTCACTCAGAGAACACAGAGACCACAGGCAGGTCACTCAAAGAACACAGAGACAACAGACAGGTCATTCAGAGAATGCAGATGGTGACTGTGGGAGTGTTGTAAGCTCCCAGTCACCCCACCGTCTCCGCACATCCTTCCTCGCCCTCACCACAGCAGCGACAGGGAAGAGGTATGGGTGATTGCAGCACTTTTTCAGGTCCATCATGATGTTGAGCAGCGACACCTGGTTCCCTCCACCCTTGGAATTCAGTGCCTCAAAGTTCCGTGTCAGAATGTACTTGTAGTACTTCCTGTTCAGACAGATGGGGGAGGGGTGAAACATTTTACTGGAGGAACAGCTGGCTTGTAAAACTGTCTTCCACAAGCTCCTACAAAGGGCAAGAAGAAACTGTGAACTCAGGCAGGAAGCAGCATTCTGAGTAACCTTCTAAAAGAATAAATGATTGTCAGATCAATAGTGTAATGGTCTGGTTACAATAGAAAACACCTCAAATGGGTCTAGGACAGATCAAAGACATTTCAGCTCTTCGCCGCCCACCATCGTCCACACTAAAAGACGGAGATACAAGTAAAGTTGTTTTATGTGTGTGTGTAATTCGGACAAGCACACCACATACATGCTGCTGGCTGGGACATCAAGGGAATACCTGAAATTATCCCACTATGTACAACCCCAGCAATATGCCCAGGAGGATTGGAAACTGGGCCTCTTTCTTCATCGGATCACCCGCACTGCTGCAGCCCCCCATCTCACACACACGGGCCACTCACTTCTGCATGGGGCTGAGCTCCACGCGCACAATCAGCTCCGTCTTGGCCGGCATGTTCTTAAACACGTCGGCCTTCAGCCTGCGCAGCATGTGTGGCCCCAGCAGGTCGTGCAGCTTCTTGATCTGGTCCTCCTTTGAGATGTCAGCAAACTCCTCCAGGAAGCCCTCCAGGTTACTGCAGGGGGAGACAGGCAGCCGTGTTGAGGGTGGGTTTGAAGAGCAGCGTGCTGCTCTGAGGTGCGAGTGCCTGTCAACAAGTTCTGCTATAGTCACTAGCCACTTTATTAGGTACACCTGCTTGGTAATGTAAACGGCCAGCTACTCCAAGCAGCAAATTACATGGCTGCACCTGAATACACGCGACGCGCAGACAGGATCAAGAGGTTGAGTCTGGTTAACCATTAGAATGACCTGGATGCCTGGTCTAAGCAGGTCTGAGCGTGGTGTGATTGTTGGTGTCTTATGTGTTGCGATTCCAGCATCTCAGAAACCACCACCCTCCTGAGATTTCCAAACTCTACAGCGTCTAGAGGTCACAGGGAATAGTGTGGTGAACGAAAATCAGTGACGTTAACGTGAGTGAAAATGAGAGCGGTCAGAGCACAACACAATGGCTAGACTTGTTAAAACTAACAGGAAGAAAACGTGCTAAAATAACAGTTCAGTACGACAGTGGTTTGCAGAAGGGCACTCAGAGAAGCCAAAGTAATGTATGTTTGAAGCAGCTCTGCAGGCAAAAGTGGGTCTTAAAGAGTACTAGCTAAATAAAGCAGACACTGAGATTGTACTCAGCGGGCCAAAAATAGCTAAATTTGATAAACAGATGTTGTGGTGAGATGTTGAAGTTAAAACAGTAAAAACTTTTTGTTTTTACTTTTTTTTAGGCTTTTGAGTTTGGCTTGTTTAAGTTTATGGTTATTTCCTGTAAAAGGAGAATGCATGAAAAGTCCCTATACATACAAATGTGTGTGTGTGTGTGTGTGACTTTCAGTGTGTGTGACATTTGAGTGTGTGCATCCCTCTGTGTGTCCCTACTTGAAACGGTTGGGTGTGAGGAAGTTGAGCAGATGAAAGAGCTCCTCCAGGTTGTTCTGCAGAGGTGTCCCTGTCAGGAGCAGCTTGTAATCAATCTTGTAGTCATTCAGCCTCCTGAAAAACTGCATTTCCATAAAAAGGAAAGAGATGTGTCAATCAAGAGCAGCAAAGATACTCACAGTGCAATCACACGCAGTCATAGAAAGATCACACTCACGATCAGAGTATGATCACAATCATAATATGGTTACAATCATAATCACTAACAATCGCTATGTGACCACACAATCACATTACAACGACACTCATAGTCACTAACAATCGCCATGTGACCACACAATCACAGTACAATGACACTCATAATCACTAACAATCGGTGTGTGACCACACAATCACATTACAACGACACTCATAGTCACTAACAATCGCCATGTGACCACACAATCACATTACAATGACACTCATAATCACTAACAATCGGTGTGTGACCACGCAATCACATTACAATGACACTCATAATCACTAAC
>JAACJT020000002.1:20355736-20387204 GCA_009936485.2 Gymnarchus niloticus
CACATTACAATGACACTCATAATCACTAACAATCGCCGTGTGACCACGCAATCACAGTACAATGACACTCATAATCAATAACAATCACCGTGTGACCATGCAATCACAGTACAATGACACTCATAATCACTAACAATCACCGTGTGACCATGCAATCACAGTACAATGACACTCATAATCACTAACAATCGCCGTGTGACCATGCAATCACAGTACAATGACACTCATAATCACTAACAATCGGTGTGTGACCACGCAATCACATTACAATGACACTCATAATCACTAACAATCGGTGTGTGACCACGCAATCACAGTACAATGACACTCATAATCACTAACAATCGTCGTGTGACCACGCAATCACATTACAATGACAATCATAATCACTAACAATCGGTGTGTGACCACACAATCACAGTACAATGACACTCATAATCACTAACAATCGGTGTGTGACCACGCAATCACAGTACAATGACACTCATGATCACTAACAATCGGTGTGTGACCACGCAATCACAGTACAATGACACTCATGATCACTAACAATCGCCGTGTGACCACACAATCATAGTACAATGACACTCATAATCACTAACAATCGGTGTGTGACCACACAATCACAGTACAATGACACTCATAATCACTAACAATCGCAATATAATCACACTCACAGTCACAGTACAATCACATTCATAGTCACAATCGCAGGACAATCACAGTCACCTTATTATCCACTTTCACGCAAATACACCATCATACTTATATTCACTCACAACTGAATTACAATCATACCTCCAGATATACACACAGACACAAAAACTCAAACATAGGTACACAGTGACATAAGTACAAAAATACAACAGGATGACAACAAATCACAAGATTTGTGAATATCTGCTGCACAAGGACACAGACACACACACGCACCTACCTTGGACTGGTTGTTCTTGAGGCGATGAGCTTCATCCACCACCAGGCAGGCCCACTCGATGGACTTGAGCGCCGTCTGGTCAATTGTCACCAGCTCATAAGACGTCAACAGCACGTGGAACTTGATGGCTGCCTCTCTCTACATGGGGCATTAGCAGAGCAAGCAGCATTAGCATTAGCGATGCCAATCATGTCCGTCATACTCACTCCCCTGAAGGGCTCAGTCTCTCTCATCTCAATTCTTTCCCTCACCCAATTCAACCCCCTCTGTCCCAGCTCTTCCTTACCCGGAGCTTGAAGGCCTTCTTGCCACCCTTGACGGCAGCATCATCAAAAGTGAGCTCATTCTCTCGGATGATGGCTCTGCTGTCCTTGTCGCCCGTGTAGGTGACCACGTAGAAGTCAGGAGCCCACATCTCGAACTCCCGCTCCCAGTTGATGATGGTGGAGAGGGGGGCACTCACCAGGAATGGCCCCCTGGTGTGACCCTGGAGTGGGAGGAGCATGAAAAAAAAACCAACCAAACAGCAGTTTGACACTGAGTCCATAAAGAGTCCAGTACAGTACATCAGTAAGGTCATTACACCAATCCACACAACATACCAGTCATTAGGGAAACTATGCAGTAAAGCACTGTGTCACAGTCAGGAAGTACCTACTGTATACCACTCAAGAACAGTTAGTCAGTACATAGAACCTTTAACCTATCAGTCAGTAACAGGATATGAATCTGTATATCGAACTATTAATACAACACATCTGTCAATAACAGTATATAAGTCAGTATGCAGAAGCTTCCACATAACGTATCGATCGGTAACAGTATACACTGTAAGTCTGACCATATGCAAAGATGTCAGACCTGCCAAAGTCCAAACTTGCCAAACACGTCATCAAGGACAAACAATTACATACAGTACTTAAAAAGATGTTGTGTAGTTCCCCCTACCAACACAAGGGGGCAAACAATGATTTTGCAAGTTTTTGGGTCTTTCACTGCATTTTTTGTGGCGACTTCTTGCCGCAAACTGCCAGCGATTTGCATGTCTTTCAAGTCTCCCCGTGATCTGCCATATAGTTGTAGATATTCACAAAGAAACTCAGCTAGCTTTCTGGCGTGTTCATTTGTTCTGCTTGTAAAAGTGTAATCAGGTTGCACAACTGGCTAGGTAACATGTTTTGACCAATTGTGAAGAGCAGGTGGTATCAGCCAGAAGAAAGAGTGTACACTGAAGTTCCGATTGCCTGTCAGTGCACAGAACCTCTGGCACAGTGTACAGAACCTTCAACACAGTACATCAGTCAGTAACAGCATAGACTGTAAGTCAGTATACAGAACATAGTATTCCAGTCATTGCATATATCGGTCGGCACTCGAACCAGGCCAGGTCCCACCTCCTTGAAGAGTGAGTAGAGGAACACAATGGTCTGGATGGTCTTTCCCAGCCCCATCTCATCAGCCAAGATGGTGTCAGTGCCCTGAGCCCATGAGAAGCGCAGCCAGTTGAGTCCCTCCAGCTGGTAGAGGTGCAGTGTGCCCCCCGTCACCGTCACAAAGTCAGGCTGCTCCTCGTATTTTACCGTGGGCTGGGAAGGAATGGAGAGGGAGTAGCATAAAGCAGAGTGGAGTGAAAGGAAGGAGCACAGAGCAAAGAGAAGAGGAAAAGGGGAGGAGCACAGACCAGAGAGGGCAGAATGGGAGGAGCAAAGATCAGAGTGGCATGAGAAAGAGGAGGAGCATAGACCAGAGTGGGGGGAGAAAAGGGAGGAGCATAGAGCAGAGTGGCATGAGAAAGAGGAGGAGCATAGACCAGAGTGGGGGGAGAAAAGGGAAAGGCAAAGACCAGAGTGGGGGAAGAAAAAGGAGGAGCATAGAGCAGAGTGTGGAGAGAAAGAGGAGGAGCATAGACCAGAGATAAGGGAGACGGAGGAGGAGCAAACAGCAAAGAGGCAGAGACAAGAGAGGTGGAAAAAGAGAGCACCAGAATTCCGTGAGAGGATAAAGTGTAAGGGACAATGGGAACGGGTGATAGGCAAGTAAAAATGAGTAGAAACAGGAGCAGATGGAGGAAGAACGGGGGAGCAGTAAAGAAAGGGAAAAGCAGAAAGAAGAGTAAAAGGAGGGGAGCAGAGAACCGAGACGGGGGACAAAGGTAGGGGAGTCAGTTCCTCTAAAGATCAGGAAACGCAGGCGCTAAAACCAGCTTGTGCACTGCAAACAAAGCTAAAGTTTACAGCCATTTCAATGTAACAAATTGAAATGGCTGCAAACTAAAATTTAATTTAGTTAACAATGATAAAGCAGACACTTTCATCTGAATCGACATATAATTGAGGAAAGCCTGGGGTCAGAGAGCAGGGTCAGAGAAAGGCAGTGTCTCTGGAGCAGTTGAGGGTCTTATTCAAGATCCCATCTCTGTCGGTAAAGGGATTCAAACCCACGACCTCCCATAAATGGGAAAAAACTCCCAATGTGTTTAGCTGCTTATCATAAGTGTCAAAGGTAAGTTCAACTGTGATTAAGTGTTAAAGTTAAGGGTTAGAGCTTACTGTTAAATGTAAAAAACTTACATCATTAACAGGATAGCTTGGAGGTTCATCACCCTCCTCCTTTCTCACACTTCTCATCTTCCTCGGCTTTTCTGGGTCTTCCTTCATGACTTCCTCTCTGCAAGAACACACAGAGGCTTCACATTATTACAAAGCAAAGAGACTCACGGGTCTTACGAAATACACACCATATCAAATAAGACAATTGACAGCAAGCACGACAGCCACGGCTTGATAAAAACAGCAACAGAAAGCTGACAGAAATGGGACGGGCATGGACCAAAAAGACAGAAAACAGAGTTCGGCGTATCTTTGCAGGTTAGGGATCTGTGCCTGTGTCTATAAGGTCATGGGTTTGATACACATCAGTATCATCACTGGGCCTTTAAAGGTCCTTATCATTAACGACTGGAAGCTAGTGACCCAGTTCTCTGACCTCAAGCATTCCTCACCTTTATGTTGTTTATGGGCAAATGTGTCTGTGAAATAATTCAATTCAAAAAGGGAAGGGCACTAGAAAAAAGTAGGAAAAGGGGAGAGGCAGAGAAGAGAGCAGCAAGAATGGGTGGGCAGAAGGGCCAGACTGACACCACTCTGAATGCTTGGCATCCTGCTGCCTTTTAATCAGCTAGAAGGCAGCGTCACAGAAACAGACTCGACAGCACGGGATGCTCACAGGCAACCCGGCGTATACAGTGACCACTGCTCTACACACTCCAACCTGTGTCTCCAGTAGTTGGTCTTGTGGATGTTGAAGTCAGGTATGTCCAGGTCATCCCTTTCCCAGGTACACTGGTCATAAGTCAGGTCCCTCCACTTGACCAGGTAGTGGTAATTCCCCTTTTTATCCACACTGCCGTACAGGAACACACGTGTGTGCACACACATTAAGGAGAAAAAGAACTCGTGTCAGTCATGGCTTTACAGAAAATTCCATTTTCACACACACTGTCACACACACACAGCGACAGACACACACCTGTGGTTGATGATCCGATGCACCATCATCCACTCCGGCTTGATGCCATATCGGTAGAACTTCTCCTCCAGAGCAGCGTACTGCGGGTCCTTGGCCCGCCGCTTTTCACTTTTTCCGTCGTCCTCGGTGCCCGAACCGTAGTCTAGGCTGGGCGGCTCATCCATGTCCATCTTACGCTGGTAATTGCGGAACATCACCGAGTGGAAGATCTCCAGCTAGTGATTGGGGGTGCGGGGGTGGAATGGAACAAAAAACGATAAACAATTTAAACTAAAAAAATGAAGATTTAATCAGGATTGTGGCAAGCAGGACAGACAGAAAGGTGAGCAAAAAAACAACAACAATATACAGTCCCTATAGCTCCCATTGGTCAGCCTGTTAAATCAGTAACCTTCATTTGGGCCACCATGGTGCCGTAAATGAAAATGTGAATGCCTGTAAACAATTTAAGTTTTTGAGTTTAAGTTTTATTTATTTTAATTTAAGTTTTAATTAATTTAATTTAAAGCAATTTAAGTTTTATTTATTTTAATCCTGACAGAGCTTCTCTCTATGACTCTTCCAGCTCCCTGACGTTCACTGACATTTCAATGCTGAAACCAGGACGCCGCAGAGGATTAACAGAGACTCGCTGCACTAGATATTTATCTTGCACTCCTCCTCACATTTTCTCTCTTTGTAGTTTCATACCTCTTGCACACTCACCTGTTTCTCTGTTCTCTCACTTTCTTTCATCCTGCACTCCCAGTCACACCTCTCTCTCTGTCCTTTGTACTCACCTGTCTCTGCCTTCATCCCTCACTCTGACCCTCACCCGTCTCTCTCTCTCTCTCTCTGTCCTTTAACACTAAGACTCACATTCTCACTCTGTTTCACTCTATCTCTCTGCCTTCATCCCTCACTCTGACCCTCATGTGTCTCTCTCTATCCTCTAACACTGTAATACTGTCTCTCTTTCTCTCTCTCAGTCTTCCTTCATCCACCTGTCCCATTCTCACCTGAAGCTCAGTGATCCATGTGCAGTGCCAGTAGGACTGGCCCATAAGTTTGACAAAGTACTCCCTTTCAGCACGACCCTTCATGGGGGGCGGGGGTGGCTGCTGGGGGTCAGCATCCGGGGCAGGGGGCACAGGCACAGGGGGAGGAGGCTCACCCCAGCGCCAATGGAGGATCTTCTGCACCCTGCCTTTAATTGGGGGACACTGCAGGCGAAAGAATGAAAGACAGGCAAATGGGTTCACCATCACTTGCACCAGCCTAGACATCTCAACCTCATCTCAGATTGGCCAGGACAATGTCACTCACCGTGCACCGTGGGCACAGCCACTCCCCATTGGGTATCTCAGGCAGGGGTGGGTTAAGGCAGTGGATGTGGTAGGACGAGGGACAGGAGTCACAACATAGCAGCTCGCCACCATCCTTGCAGACCCGGCAGAACTCCATGTGGTCATCCTCTTCTTCCTCCCCTCCTGTGGCCCCGCCCCCTCGCTCCACCACACCCCCTTCATCACACTCTTCCTCAAAATCCTCAAAGTCCTCCTCCTTTGCCTCCCACTGAATACCTTCTTTCTCCTGGGCCCAGAGAAGAAAGAGAGGGGCTTTGGTTCACCTCAGGTTATGACAGGATGGGTAAGTTATTCAGGGGACACGTTTACACCAGGGGTATGAGTCACCTTTGCAGTTAATTGGTTCCAGATGTGTATCAAAATCTCCTCATTTGCTGAGGGGGCATTTAGGTAGATGCTGAACGAGTAGTGGCAACTTCTCCAGCAGTGCAGTATGCAATCAGTAACTCACACAGTGGGGGCAGCTCCACTTGCCCTCGGGGGCCTTCTCCAGCTCTGGCTCCAGGCAGACAAGGTGGTATGCCCGAGGGCAGGTGTCACACAAGATAATCTCGCCACCCTGCTGGCAGACCTCGCAGTAATCCTGGTGGTCCGTCTCGTAGCCATCCCCTTCTTCATCCCCTATCACTGCTCCAAGAAACATGAGAATGTGGGAGGAGGACCACAACATGTATGCATCAGCCATCCATAACTGGTCATCCAGAACGTGATCTGGTGACCATGAATCCTATCACAGAAAGCACAGGAAGAAAGGTGTGGTAAAGGTAGGAGACCCCTGATGTGGAATACCAGAGCACAGAGACACACAGAGACACACGCAGACACACACACACACACACACGCAGACACACCAAACCACGACTGAAACCATCAAGACCATTTTAAGACATTTTACTAGAGAACAATGAGACATTAACAGGCCTCCTATGAGACAGAGCAATGGCAGTAAAACCCTAAGTGTGTCAGCATTACCCTCAGCCAGAGGAACACAGCCTGGTCAAAGATAATGGAAAACTCCTCATTTTAGGGTCTATTCATATTTTGGTTACTACAGTCCTTCTGCATGTAGAAAGCCACCCATTTTCCAACCGCTTATCTAGAACAGGGTCAATATGAACCTGCTGCTTACCTCAGAAAGAATCCTGGACAGAATGCTGCTTCAGCACAGGGCATTCGTGTACAGACAACAGGTCATTCACAGGCACTAATTAACGTAACCGCATGTTTTTGGACTGCAGGAGTTAAGCCATGCAACACAGGGAAGACACACAAACTCAGATACACAGAGGAAGGGCAGAATTCGAACCCCCAACCCTGGAGGTGATGCGACGCTGCTACCCACAGAGCCACCATGCCTGCATTCCATGTGTCACACAAAACTGAAAAAGCTAATATTGCTTTTGTCAATACATGCATCATGTGATTCATGTCAATAAGACCCTTGAATTCAGCATGATTTGTTTGAGATGTCAGGGACTACAACCAAATGTACACCTCCAGGCTTCTGTGTTCTACCATTTATCAGGGGCCCACCTGCAGAAACCAACTTATCCATGATCTGAATCAAAAGACTCTCTCAGGTATACAGCAAAAGCAGTCAGTGCATCATTTGTCATCTCAGCATTTAAGGAGCCCATTTTCTCAAATAACATCTTTGCAAGCATTCAGAGAACAATAAAAAAAAATTAATGAAAAGTTTTGGAAAACGGACCGATTCCCCCTGGAATGCATAACATTGCTTTTTGAGCATCATACTGACCGCGAATGTGCTAAATAAAATTTGGTTTTTATTGATTATATTTTAATATTAATATGGGTAGGAGAGGAAATGATGTCAGACGAAAGACAGTAAGTGTAGGAAGGCGAGAGCAGAAGTGAGAGGCAGGTAACCTACTTTTTTTCTTCTTCTTAGCTGGCCGACCTCGCTTGTTTTTCTTGACCCGGCCTGAGCTGTCTGAGCGAACAGAGGAGCTATGGACGCTGGAGTCCTCCTGCTCAGAGTCTTCCTCGTCCAGGTCCTCACTCTGTTGGGCAGAGAGAGGGTTGGAGCCTCAGAGGTTTCCCCAAAGGCAACAGCCATGTTTTTTAACAAGCAGGAATACTCTCGGAAAACGGACTCAGGCCAGAGCAGGTGACGAAATACAAATACGATAGAAGAAAAAAAAAAAACAGCACATGCGAACATCAGGACCAAATACGTGTGAAGAGACAGAGAAGAAGAATCTCACCGAACTGCTCTTCTTCCTCTTGTTTCCCAGCATTCCCAGTTTGATGCGAAGTGGGGCCATCTTCTTGGCCTTGGTCTTCTTCTTCTCAGGAACTCGAGGGCTCTTACTGCGCTTCTTATACCCAGGGCCTGGGACAACAGCAGGAGGGACCGAGGAGAAGGTCAAGCACTAAGTTCTAGGTCTGAGACCATGTTAAGAAAAAAACATGAAAACGTGGAATTGGAAATCACCAGCAACATCTGCCCGAGTAACACGCCTCGGAAGGCAGCTAATGAGCCTCCTCTCTTTAAATGATTTCCAACCTGCTGGGCAGAAAATCAGGAGACAAGGAGGCAACTTTTCTTCTCATCCCACTCACCTTTGCCCTCTTTGGTCTTGGCCTTGCGGAGAGGGGGTGGCTGGGGCAAGGGTTCGACGGAAGCGGTTGCCACGGAGACCTGCCCGGCAACAGCGGCGGCAGCGGCTGCTGCAGCCGCTGCCACAGCAGCAGCTGAACCCTTGAACGGGTTATTGAAGCTGAATTCTCGCCACTTGGCCCCCAGGATGGTCATCATCTTAGACATGGGGATCTTGGGGTTCTTCTTGGCGATCATGGGCCTAAAACGGGGACAGGAGGGAGCTGTCTAGTCAGAGGCAGCAGGGAGCCTCCTCTGATCCTCCATCATCCCACACAGCTAGTCAAACCATCCATCCTGAATGTGCTCCTCTGGCACTACAGGTCTGTGATGGAGAAAAGCAGTTCAGTATCATAAAAGAAAGAAACTCGATCCTTAGCATGGGCAGGTCACAACTTGACCAGCGGACCATGGTCACTATATAGCTCCAGGGATTGGGGATCTGCACCCTTGTCCAGAAGGATGTGGGTTTGAACCCCTGATGCCAATTCCTCTTCACTTATATATCACTTTAGACAAAAGACTCTGCAAAATAAATATAAATGACCTCCACAGAAAACAGCTATATATTGTAATTGCTTATTCAGCTGGAGTGATACCAAGAAATACAGTATATAGACAATGAACAGAAGTTCTTACTCTAGCAGACGCTCATAAACACACAGTCACAGACTGATTAACTATTGGGCTGTTAGTTACAAGTTATCAGCGCATCACATGGGTTATGTGGAAAGAAACTGCATAAGCAGAGAAGAAAACATGAACACACAAGAGCGATATACACTGAGAGGTGAGGTTCAAACCCATAACCCAGAAACTCTGAGTCACTAAAACTGCCACCTGAGCTTTTTTGTCACAATCATGGATCAGGGCTGTTATTTCCAGACCAACCAGAGTACCTCATGAACTGGCTGAAGGCTTTGTAGTTGGTCAGTGTGCGATAGTCCTCTTCAGTGAAAGTGTGATCCACATCCTCTAGGCCCCAGTCTCGTGCCAGCTGGGCTGAAGTTTTCTGTTCCACCGGCTGGACACAAAACGGACTCAGAATCATCAAAAGTAAACCCAAAATGTGACAAGCACCTTTCCCCAGTCTGTTAACCCCAGGTCAGATATTAAAGTTGACTTCAAATACATGACTGAAACTAGCACACATCTCTAGAGCTGCAGTGAGGATCCTGGGCCATTGAGGAGCACACCACGAGCTCCATTATTTTCTACTTTGGCTCTAAATTGCTTTAGTGAAGCTACCATTAGGGCCAGAACCAAGTTCACCTGGTGCTCCAGGTATAAATCAGTTTCTGAAAGGGCATCAAACCCACAAACCAGCAGAGATAGAGTGACCATCTGTGGAAGAGTGTCCCTCACACCTGCTGGAGAGTGTGAATGCCCACTGTATTAAATTCATCGTGTGCAAAAGTTTTCAGCCAACCATGGACATTTACACTGTCCATTAAAAGAACTAGCAGCAAAACTGAGACACACTATAGCTCAGGCCTTGCTAGTTTTTCGATAAATTTACAATATTGTTATGACCGCACATGTAGAAAAATGGTGGGAATTATGACAAGTGAACAGCCAGGCCACCTTGGGCATGTCTTCCTGATTGCTGTCCCCATCCTCTTTCTTCCTGCGCTTGGTCTTCTTCTCCTTGTGCTTCTTTCGCTTCTTTTTCCCCCCAGCAGCAAAGTCACTAGGCGCGCTGTCAGAGTTCTCCCCATACTCTCTGTCTGAGTCTCTCTCTATGTCACTGTCCTGCTAGACGGTCACAGAAGACAGTTGGGGGAAAGACGCTTAGGTGAATGTCGCACTTTACTACGTCACCTAAAACTTTCAAAACAAGGATGAGCATAAGAAGAAGGAATCACTTAGACTTACAATCTTCTTGTGTTTTCGTACTTTGGTTGACTTCCCTTCTTTCTCTTTGTCTCTCTTTTTCGTCTCCTTCTTTTTTTTAGGGCCCCGTTTCTTTTTCGTTGTTCCGTCCCTATCGGACACATCGCCCTCTTCTTCGCAGTCGTCTACATGTAGCGAGGGGAGGGGGAGAAAGAAGGAAGGGGGGGTGTAAGTTGGTGTTAAATCACAGTGTCAGCCCTGAGCTCCCACCAAACGTGAGTAACGACACTTGCTGCTTACCCTATGTACGTAAACTCAGACTGTAATATGAATTCCTCTGTTACTAACCCATTCCTTACTTGATAGCGCATCTCACACAAAAAGGACAGCAATTAATACCATTATCATATTAAATTTCCTTAGACCTACGCAGAAATGCCTTATATAACAGAAGCCATGCAAAGACTCTTCGTTGAAAAGCTACAAAACATTGCCAGGTAGCTCTAATCCAATCACAGCCAATCTGAAGTTGAACACACTCTTGTGGTTGCTCTTCTGATGATTCATATTCAGAGGAACTTTTAAACCATTTATTCAGCTCTAGGTTTCACCACAGCAATTCAGATTGGGTACCTTCCTTAGGGATATTACAGCACAGACCTTCTCAGAACTTAGGTCCACAACTTTCCAGGTACAATGCAATGAGCTTAACTATTGTACATTGTTAAGAAAGATAGTTAACTATGCAATATAATATACAAGGATGTATAAATACAGTAAATATACAAGGCAAAGATAGTTTAATGCATTTATTATTATGCATTTTCTAGCCACTTGTGCTTCTTCGTGCATTTCGTTCATATAAACGGTATATATTCGAAAATATATACAGATCTTCGTAATATGACACACGTTTCTTGACATCTGACATTATCTTGATTAACTTAATCTCCTGTCATGGAAGATTTCTTAAACCGCTAAAACCTGTTTGGTGCACCGGTGACATCTGGAGATGATTGATACGTCACGACAGAAATAATAACGGTTATCCATGTCCTGTACATAGAAGATCCTCTAAATAGGAAAGGAATTCAGTGAAAATCACATCTTAATAATGAACAGAAGTCGCTTTCACCTCTATCAGATGCACAATAGAACACCACACAATAGGCTGCGCTATTTTTGGCAGACGCAACGGCAACTTAATTAACGAAACCCTTCTCTGTGTACTTCATCTGATACTTTTCTTTATATCTGCCATGCCGTCAATTACTATTTCATATTTCATTTCTTCCAAATATACGAAGGTAACTGCGCGCACGTTTCTAAGTCGATTTTCAGGAGGAGAAGAAGAAGAAGAAGAAGAAGAGGAAAAAAAAACACGCCCTCAAACCAAATGTCTTGCATTCGGCCGCCATTATATGTGAAATATTAGTTCGATTTTATTGCGCTCCTCGGCTGTTAGCTTGGAGCACGCTGCGCGCCTTTTCCCCCCGCGAAGCTGCGAAGCGCAGCCGGGGGCGGTAGCGACACGCACTCCGGGCTCGGTGATTCCGAGGCCGCCAGCGGAACGAAGCCGTGAACTGAGGCGACTCCCACCCACTGCTAATTCCCACACCTGCGCCGCGACCTCGGGACTACCCGCTGATTTCGCCCGCTGGGGGGTTAAGGGACAGGCACACGCCGCCTCTCGTGTATTGCTTTCGTGCCACATTAGAAGAAAGAAAAGCCAGGCTTTTACAAGTGATGCCCGCATAAATGGCCTTTATGCTTATCTTTGCGTTTGCAAATTAAACCCATACCATCATTTACAAGCGTGCACATTCATCCTCAGCCGTCCACCCCCGTCCTACAGTATAAATTGTCAAAATGTGTTCGTACACTTACGGTTTTTTGCAAACATGATCATTGGAATAAATACAAGACGCTGACACTTCCACTGTACAGCAAGTTTCAACTTCTCTCCGTTTGTCCACGGCAATATCGCAATATTTTATCCCCTAGACAACAGCGATCTTATATTGTCATTCCAGCGATCGCATTAGCAGTAATGCGAGTCCGAAGTGCGTTACAGTTCAATGCAACGTAACTTTAGCGTTTAACACGTATGTGCTGTTGCACGTTTTTATTTCTATAATTGCATCCCCCCTCCCCCCCCCCAAGACCAGTATTCCGCCTATCTCTTCTTGTTAAAAAAAAAAATACACTGGAATATTCACGATCAACGATATTTTATTAAATGTTTTGTGAATGGGTTAAATGGTCGTGTTACTGATTATGAACTGAGTGGTGGTGGTGGTGGTGGAGGGGCAGCATAGAAACGTCCCGAAGCAGACGCAGAGTGGGAAACGGTCAAGCAGCGTCCAGCGCCGGCTGTCCTGTGCTGAACCGTCTCTGTCAGTGCGACAGTGGGTAGGGTCAAGTTTATTTACAGTCTGTCACACAAGCACAGTCAGCTGCTGCTCACGCTTTCAGCCTGCAACACCATCCTACAGCACGTCGAAGACTCAATGGAAAATATATTGGGGGCTGGGGGAGTCCATGTTGTCTGCAAATGGGGTCTTATCGACCTCAGAAAATCAGAATTTCTTTCTTTTTTTCTTTTTTTTTTTGATAATGTCAAATACTCACACACGCAAAGAGTGCACTATGAAATCTGAAAGGCTACTCAGCCGATGTTAATACTTTATGGGGACAAACAAGAAGAGCCAAGTCCCAAGTTTGGCTAAAGTTGGATTTTAACTCTCCAAAAGCGAACAGTGAAATCCAGAGCAATAGAACCCAAACGTTTAACACTGTAGACAATTAGTGGGATTAAAAACATTTTAATACAACTCTTTTGTTTTATCCTGAGCGCTACCAGCAGCTATGGTTAGTATTTTGTATGCGCGCTCCCGAGTCTTTAGCCAGAGTCAGTACTGTACCTGGCGCGGCTCGTGTTGCAGTTTCTCGAGGCGCCGCCGGCGAGTTTATGTCGCTTGCGTTCTCGTCTAGGTCTCCGTCGTCTTCTTCTTCATCAAAATCTCCTCCCTCGGAATTAACCACCATGCCCTCGTCTTCCTCACAGACGCGGAGAGGAGATGACATTATATTCCTGTCACCGACCCGGTGCACGAAAACAAAAAATGTATCCCTCTCGAATTATGAAATTTATTTAATATTCAAATCGACACACAAAAAAGTAGGGGGCG
The DNA here is from genome assembly GCA_009936485.2 of Gymnarchus niloticus. Classification (NCBI taxonomy): domain Eukaryota; kingdom Metazoa; phylum Chordata; class Actinopteri; order Osteoglossiformes; family Gymnarchidae; genus Gymnarchus; species Gymnarchus niloticus. Next base: position 20,369,195 of record JAACJT020000002.1, read on the forward strand.
TTTTGGAATATTTTACACTACAAGGCAGAGAAACAAAGATGGCCGCCCTTATATTTATTTTTTAACAACCCCCCCCCAATAAGAAAAAATCCCCTTACATAAAAAATGGCTGACTATATTATTTCAGAACGCCCCCCCTCCTCCTCCTCCTTTCTCTCTCTCCTCTCTCCCCTCCCTTTTCAAAAATATTCACATTGTTGCAAGAAAAAGGGGTGTTCAACTGCGTGTAAATTACATTGTTACATGTTTACTATTCTTCTTCAGTGTGTCACGGAGTCGGGTCCGCCTCGTTACAGTGTTTTTTTCGAGTTCTTCTAATAACTATCGTTCTCCGCACTGCAGAGCGCAATACAAATTTAACAAATATGGCTACCTAAATATTCTTAAAGGCCCCCACCGCAGTATAAAATTATATCGGAGCGGGGGGTTGTGTGCCGGGGAGGGGGGACTGGAGAATTCTGCAGCGGCCATGCCCAGACTTACATCAGATTGTCTTGCTTAAAAATTAACTGCTTAGTCGCACAAAGGAAATGAAAATACACGCTACAGTATATACAGTTCGCCTCGTATCATTTTTGCAAGTAGGCATGACAATAGTCTCATTTTGACAGCATAAACCCGCACTCATCACTCACTAAATGAAACCAAAACGGCTCGAGATTAAAAACATGTATGTTGCAATGACACATTTTGCAAAGTGCTAACTGCAATCTGCAAATCTGTGGTCGACAAAACAAAAAAAAACTATGCGATATGCAACATTAAGGCTGCAAAACTGTACAAACATTTTTATTGGATGGGACCTATAATTCAAACAGCATACAAGATATTTAAAACTGCAGGCATTAGTATAAAATAAATGGAAAATATTACAAATAAGGACGTAAACAGTAAGCTGGATGGAAATGACAAGGTTTTCTTTGTAAATCTAAGGAGGACATTTGTGCATTGCATTGCTGAGTGTTTAGTCCCTACTGACAAAAGTGAATTGCAAAGGGTTTGGAATTTAGTGCCTGCAGGCACAACCTGTAAACTGGATCTAAAGCCAGCTCTAGCCCCTTGATTTATAGTTTTCCAATTAATCTACCTCCACATTCCATTCTGTGTGGCTCTTAATCATGTGGTAGAGGACAAGAAAAAGCAAAAAACAAAGGCGAAAATGGGGACAGGAATTATTTTTTTGTTCTGTGAGTCTCTAACAGTCTGAACACTAAGAGGTAGTTGAGGGGGAAGGTGGGTGGAAGAGGTTCACATGACCCATTACCATGGCAACCAGTCATTATTATCTAGCGATTATTATGCTGCAGATTTACCATACACACCAATTTACTTTTGTGTATTTGTTTCAACGGAGCAGGTCTTTGCCTATAATTTGATTCCTGAATGCTTGAATCCGGGTTGAGCTCTTCCCAGAAGTCAGCTGTCCAGATATAGGTGACGTTTATGTAAAAACAAATCAGAAAGCGACAGGAGGGCGATGCAGAAGGAGAAAAGCCATCAACTGGCCTGAGGAACAGACAGGATGAAAAAAAAAAGAAAAGGGTGGCATTCAGTTCAAACCAGGATCAAAATCAGTATGACAATATGTATTTTATACATATTTCTTTTTTTCCAATAAAGTTTTACATTCTCCCTCCACCTTAGCCGCACTGACTACTTCCTACAGTCTTGCTATTCAGTGAGGTCATCATTGAAGTAAAGGCAGATGGAGGGAGTGAAGTCATCACTTTCATCGTCGTTGATGACACCGTTCTCCCTAAGTGTCTTGCTCATGTCCAGGGTCAGGCGGTTGTGTTTCCAGGTGTAGCTGCCTGCGTGTGAGTTGTACTTTAGATAACGCTGGAGAATTTCATCCACGGTTTCCTCAGAACACACCTGCAAGATAGAAAAAGTCTCCTCTTAGCTATGCATGAATCCTGAGCCCCGGCACAGTTCAGATTCAGCGTTACAGGTTGCCAAATTTTACAACTTACTGCAGTGTTTCTAAATGATAAACAGCAGTATGGCACTTGATCGAGACACGGGGCATAAGGCAGGCTACATCCTGAACAGAACATCAAAACCCACATTTATATTTGTGCCTTTTGGGGAATTCCCATTGATTCTCATGAATTATTATTACTACTGTATTTCCTAACCCCAAGATAAATAGATAGATTAAAAAAAAAAGTTTAGCTCCTAGATTTTGTCTGAAAGTCTCACCAACATTTAAAAGGAAAACACACACCTAGACAGACACTTAGGGACGTTCAGTGTCACCAGTTCTCCTGACCAGTGTGCCTTTGGATTGGAAGGAACTCAGAGCATCCACAGGAAACATAAACATAAATATTCCATTTTCTGACTCTTGTAAATATGTATGTAATTTGACCATCTATTTCAAATAGCACTATTGTGCAAAAGTTTCAAGTATACTTCTGAAAAAATGCTGTAAAGTGAGAATGCTTACACAAATAATGCCATGGATATTTTCCACTTATCAAACAGAAAAATGACCCAAAAGTAAAAAAATATTTGCTGCAACCACCTTTTGCCATTAAAACAGCATTAATTTTCCTAGGTACACATGTGCATAATTAAGGATTTTGCATAACAATTATATTAAACAGGTGCTAATGATCAACAGTTTAAGACGTACATTGAAACATAATCATTAACCGAAACAGAAACAGCTGTGTAGGAGGAATGAAACTGGGTGAGGGGCAGCCGTGCTCCACTAACAAGTTGAGGTTGCTGAAAACAATTTAATGTAAAACATCTCACACCATAGCAAGACTAAGCACAGCAAGACACATGGTGGTCTTACTACATCAGCAAGGTCCCTCACAGGAGGGAATTTCAAGGGAGACAGGTGTTACTGGGTGCGCTGTCCAAGCTTTTCCGGAGAATCACAAAGAAACAGGCAACATTGGGGACCAAAAATGCAGTGGTCAGCCAATGAAACTTTCATGAATCAGATGAAAGATACATCATGCTGACTTCCCTTCACAATCGGAAGATGTCCAGCAGTGCTATCAGCTCAGCCCTGGCAGAAACCAGTGGGACCCTAGTACACCCATGTACAGTACAGCCCAGAGTAGTCTGGTGAGAAGCAGTCTTTAGGAAAGACTTGCAGTCAAAAAGCCATACTTCCGATGTGAAAACAAGGCCTAGTGACTCACCTATATACAAAAACCCAAGAACTGGGCTGCACAAAAATGGCAGCAGGCACGTTGGACTGAATAAAAATTTGAAATATTTGGCTGTTAAGGAGGCAGTTTGTTGCTGATCACCTGGAACTCAGTACAAAGACAAGTGTCTGCAGGCAACAGTGAAGCATGGTGGAAGTTCCTTGCATGTTTGAGGCTGCATTTCTGCAAATGGATTTGCAGATTTTGTCAGAATTAATGATGGGGAAAATACAGACAGATCCTTATCCATCCTGCAAGATCATAAAGGAGGCATGTGATCAGTTCCAAATTCACTCTTTAGCACGCATGACCCCAAGCATACAGCCAAAGTCTTGAAGAGCTATCTTCAATGAAAAGAATCACAAGGAGTCCTGGAAGAGATGGTGTGGCCCTCATGGAGCCCTGATCTCAACATCATTGAGTCAGTCTGGGATTGCATTAAGAGACAGAAGCAACTGAGACAGCCAAAATCTACAAAAGAACTGTGGTTAGCTCTCCTAGATGTTTGGAACAACCTACCTGCTGAGTTCCTTACAAAACTGTGCACATGTGCACCTAAGAGAATCCATGCTGTTTTAAAAACAAATGGTAGTCACACCAAAAACTGATTTGAATGAGGTTTTTTTTTCTGTATACACACTTTGTGTGTTGTTGATTGATAAATGCCTAAAACGTTTGCACAGTACTGTATACTGTATATACATATACCAGATTATAACAAAGCAATGTAGTCATAACATAAAGATAAGATCAGGGAACTCTTGACAGAATGACACTGAAGGGTAGGACAAGTTCTGAATAAACTGCATAACAATGGATATAACATACGCCAAGTGGACGTAAGCTTAGGCTAAATGCCTTGCTAAGCAGCACCAGCAGGGGGCGGCGTGCAGTAGCTATGGTGAGTTAAAAGTGAATAGAACATGTTATAAAACATGTTTCTTCATCAAATATATTTATCAGCCAAACCACTATTTAGCTAAATTCAGTTTACGAAGAGGTTTTATGAATCATAATATAGATATACAGGTTTTAAATTGCATTATTATTAAAACTGAATTTAAATTGCATAGTCATTTATAATGCATTGTCAACTAATTGCATCCAAACACAAGCACAAATATTCTGTTTATATGTGATAGAAATCTTCAGAATTAAGGTTTGCTCTATTTTGACTGGCATCCAGATTGTGTGAAATTTTATCAAACTACATTCAAAGAGCATACTAGTCATGTCCAAAGACCTGTCCACTCCACTGGGTAATGGAATGGAAAATGTGCAGAGTTTAACTCACTTCTGAAAATAATTTCTGAATACTAGACAATGAACACTGGCTCAAGGTTGCTCATCTTCAGGATACTGTAAATAACTTAGCTAAAGGCAAAATTATTTAGAAATATTGTTAAAAAATATAATGTTGACTTCTATGAAAAAAAAACATCCATCTAATAAATAAATCTTACTGGTATGTTGAAATAAATATCAGTTTAGACCTATAAAAGGTGCCGTCCGGCAGTGCCTGTTCTCTGGGCATTTACTCAGCAACAAGCTGGCTGACCTCCAGAGGCTGTTCCTGGGACGTGAGCATGTTGATGATGCGAATCCAGAAAGTCTTGGCAGACAACAAGCCCACTTCATAGCTGCTATCCCTCCACCATGGTCTCCCAAAGTCATTAGCCCAGTCAGTACGTGGACAGGAAGGGGGTACATGGACAAAACGCCCTCTCGGGGTATAATACTTCTCACAGCCGGAGAAAGGATCGATGTGCGTCTGAATCTGATGAAGCAAGATGATAAGTGGTTGAAGTGGTGGGTAAGCACACCAAGACATCTTCTAAAGCATTCTGGTCCAGTTTCTGGGAAGTGCTTCATTTCTTCGGTGAAATATCTCACTTTATAAATTACTAAAGTCGTACGGCACATTGGCTGAAGGTGTTAGTCATGCACTAAAGTATCCAGATAACTTATGGAAAGCTGTGAAATAAATCTCCATGACAGCATGAATTATGTGTAAGGCATTATTCAGTTCAATTCATTTTATTTTATAGTGCCTTTCACAACATGGTTGCCCCAAGGCACTTAACAGGAGTGTATGGTAATGTCAATGAACATTATCCTGAAGAAAAGCTGAATCCAAATGACCTTGATTCACAACTTACGTCCTTTGTTTTGGGGTTAAACCAATGACTGATGTCTTTTCCTGCACACTCAATAATTGGCCTTAAAAGCACGTCACCTGAAGATATTAAGAATATGATAATTGTAAAACAAAGAAAAAACAACAATAATGCACAACAAATTGTTATTCTGGTAAATCAAACGTATAACTTTAACTCAAGTGATACAGCGACCTAATGTTTTTAATATTCAACATTTTTGGAAACTGTATGTAGTGAAAATCGGCAGAGGCTATTTGTTCATGAATGCACAAATAAATGTACTGGATCTATCTCGCAGCTGAGGCGGCTAACAGATAGCAAGGAATGTTGCGGCTTTAACATATTACTAATTGTCTTAGAGTAAAAGAGGTTGGACACTTACCCTTGTATTCGTTTACCAGCTTTGTCAAGTTGTACACTTTGCCTAAATATGACACCCATATGTCGTCAATTGTATTGTGCAGCGACACTTCTTTGGGCGTGAAATATTTTGGACGATGCATTTCTGTTTGCGAAGATATATGTTTAAAATTAATTTAGAAGATAAAAATTACATTCGATGGAAAAAAATGTGTTAATGTATTCAAAAAGCTAATCAGAAAAACGTCTACGTTCAAATTTAAAGAGACACGGGCGCAAATAGTAAGTGCGTCGCGTCGTTGCTATGACAACCATCTCTAGCTCTTATGAGACCTCGGAAAATTACTCGACGTATGTATTACTCCAGTATCACAGAATATAGGATCACTTATTTATAAGTCATTTGCTAACTTTATTTTATAAATTACATTCGCAACAACTTCGGGGCTTCTATGAGTTTTACAGCAAATCCCACAATGCAGCAGTTTAATCGCGTCTTCCTGTTCCGGTCACAAATTCGCCTTTCACTCTGGTTCAAGAAAACAGTCGGGGGAAAACGGGCTACCTAAAAGTACCGATGGCATCACCGAAGGAAGAGAATGGTACATCTTTGCATACAGGGGTAAGATACAATTTTCAATATATTTTCCCCTAAGAAATCCAAATAATAAATGTAACTTCAAAACACTCGACAGTTTGTTAGACAAGCAAACACGATAGCTGTCATTTTGAGCTAAATTTGCAAGCACTACGGATGCACTATTCAATTTTGATAACGAAACAGGAATCTATACAGTGAGTGTCTGAGTTACTCCGAAAAATGTTTAATTAAATAGCTAAATCATGTCAATACAAATAGAAATCGTGTCTTGCTACCTAGCTGTTTGCCTTCTACTAAAGGTACTAATACACAGATAACACGTATCCAGCTTTTCCTGGTCAGGAGTGGGGGGCAGACTGGAGCATATCTCATGCAGCCTGTGGAACATCGCAGGGGAAAAAACCCTACACACCATGCGTTTATTTTAGGAACCTTAGTTACCCTAAGTGCGCGGGGAAAATGAGTGTCTGAAGGATTCGAATTCGAAACATCTTAGACATAAACATACTGCAATGAAATGTGCGATGACAGTTAAGTTCAGTTCACACTTTAAGATGACGTCAGGGAAGCATTGTTGGAATATGGTAAACTGAGTCAGAGGAATAATTTATTTACTGGTTTATTTGCGGTGCAATATTAACATGATTTTTTAAAATAAGCACATTAATAAGCATAGAGATTTAGAGGACCTTCAGTAGTAATATGGAAGCGGGGCAGAAAGATGGAAAAGCTTGGTGCTATGTCATAGTGAGTTTTTGTATCTCATCCTCTGATGGGACAGGGTAAAATGTAGTCAAACACTGCAGGTCAGTACTGACCATGTTTAACCATATGTTAGCAGATGGAGACATCACCTTCGACCTCTCTGGCTCGACAGAAGCTGGAGAACCTGCTGAACAAGAGCATGAGGATCCGCATGACAGACGGACGGACTCTGGTGGGGCTGTTTCTCTGCACAGACCGTGACTGCAATGTCATCCTGGGCTCTGCTCAGGAGTTCCTCAAATCCACAGGTAAGTGTGAGGTCACGCGGCAGACCTCATGTGCAGCCAGAGGGGGTACCACTGGCAGAGCGTCCAAAACAGCTGTCCGGACACCAGGATGGCAGTTCTGAACATGATGTCCATTCTGAGAGGTCCATGTACAATCATGTGACCACCCCCCATCCTTGTACGTGTGTTGCTTGAAAGCACCATGGTGTGAGATTCAGATTTCATGAACAATACCAATCCAGGTTATATTTATTCTTTTTCCCCTCCTCCATTGTTTTTTCCACTGCAGTCATGGATCCAGATCAGGCTGTAACTGCAAGGTGGCGGCATTAAAAAAATTCAGTGAGCACTGCCCTACTGCCAGTCAAACCCTGGAATAACATTTAAGTAGCATTTGTTTAATATATGAAAATTCAGAAATGTCAGCTACACATCCATGTTCCACAACTAACTATCCAGGGTAGGGTCACTGTGAGCCCACAGTATGTCCCAGGGAGCAAAGCATGGAACATCCTAGAGAGGATGACAGGCCATTGCAGACACATACCATCTAGAGTGAGATATATCAAAGAGCAGTTCAGCTGTCCTGTTAGCTAGCTTAGCTTTTAGCCAGATAAAACGTAAACGTAACCTAACCTTCTGTCCTCGTGTGAATTTCTCCCTCGGCAGATTCGTTCTCCCAGGGGGAGCCTCGAGTGTTGGGCCTAGCCATGATCCCCGGGCACCATGTGGTCTCAATTGAGGTGGAGTCAGACAGCCTGCTCACTGCGTAGGATGCCACCCAGTATGGCAGTCAGAGACTTTGGGAGTACACTCCAAATCAGTGCATCCCCAGCAGCGGGTAGCTGCAAAATGCTGCCATCTGGGAGCTACTGAGAACACACCCTCACAAAGATGTAAACACTTTCAGGTGGCTGTAGCCTGGAGGGGCACCACAATACACACAACTGCCTGTACTGGCTCTGTCGATTGCCAAGCTTCCCCAAGTTCTTCCCATTGTTATACAAGTGTACACATTCTCATCTTCCGAGGAGCAGAATGTCTGAAAGACTTTGAGGTACAAGAAGTTGTCCTCCCGAATCCACTTTCCTCATTACCCACACTACTGTTCACAGGAGAGATCAGTGCTGAATCAAAATGGCTGTTGCTGTTAAGAGTACATGTGAATCAAACTGCATCCCTTTGGGACGGTGTTGGTAAGATAAGAACACCAGGAACCTAGCAGAATTTGCTCACATCTTGGAGAAAGAGACTTCTGCATGTAACATCTTTCCCAAACAGGAACTTGGCAAGGAGAGAACTTAAAACTCTTAGAATCAAGACAGGCAAACTGTCAACCCAAGATAGATACCAGAATGGACTGTTTTGAAATATGACTGGAGCATTTTAATAAACAACTGTTTCATCCCAAACCATTTCTTTAGAAATTCTCAATGGGGGTCATTAATGGAGCAGAGAACAAGGAGGACAGCTTTGTTCACTGTTTAATTGTTTTTTTTCCGAGCATACTCATTTCCATTTAAACTTCTGAATACTAAAAAAAAAAAAAAAAACCTATTACAAACAAAAACAATCCAATTTTATATAGTAACCCACAGAAAGATTATTTTCAAACTCTTGTGACCTAAGGCTCACAGTTGAATAGGGTGTATGGCCTGTGGACCCTGATACTGCCTTCAGAGAACATCTAACCAACCATAAATGGGGACAATTTACTCTGAAAGACTATGCTATTTCTTAAAGTTCAATGTATCTGATGTTTATCTTAACAAAAACAATGCAAATCAGTCAAATACAAAATATCCTTCATAGTTTACACTGTTTGTATTACAATGACAAATACTACTTTGGTCAGGAATACGATGGCCCTTTTGGAACTGGAAGGATGAAAATCTGAGACCCGTGGCCCTAAAAGAGTTTGATGTGCTTCAAATTTAAGGAAGTAAAACAGCAAAAAAAAAAAAGTGCAATTTCTGAAAGACATGCCTTCGTTTAAAAAAAAAAAAAAAAAAAAAAGTCCATTTAAAAATGCATTCAGTTCCTTGCCGGAAAAGTTCATTCCACAGGAGTTGCTCTGGTAACAGTCTGACTAATGTCACCGCCTCGGTTACCGCGATAGCTACTCAGGTTACATGATTCTACAGGTTGGACACCGCACCTTAACCGACTGCAGAATCCCATCGTTTCCATGGCAAAGAACTCTATTTTACGAGACGACAAAAAAAAAAATCTATGCCTTTTTATTTTTAAGCCAATTCAGGATTTCAGCTGTGGAGTGTAAACCCCGGGGCATCAAGGGGATAAGTCAGAGAGACCAAAGTGCAAACATGACCACGAGGGAACCGTCATCAGCTGGAGGCTAAGATGGCACAGAGAAAAGTAATCAAAACACCCCAGACAAAATGATGGCCTGGGATCTCAATACACAGGTACAAGTAGCCAGGTCCATGTCCTTAGCTAAACTTGATTTACTGAGACAAGGTTAACCCCAAAGGATCACTAGTTTAATGTATAAGCGTATTCTGGGGGTCAAAGAGGGTAACAGCAAATCCTCCTCTAGCACTCGGTGCTGAAAGTAGTTTGGTGAGCCAGGTGCCCCTGGAAAACGATCCCCCTGTAAACTGGGGAAGGACAAAAAATAAAATAAAATAAATAAGCCCCACTTCAGGCTTGTGAATCCTGCCTCCGAAGGGCTGCAGTCAGCCTACTTCCATCCTTCCCCCTAACTAGTTGTACTGGAATTTGAAGTGGAAATTTCCAGATCCAAAGGGGTTGAAGTCAAATGGCCAGCCGTGGCCCCCTCCACCTCCGGCACCCCCCTGCTGATTCTCGGGGTCTAGAGGGTCTTCCCCTGCGTCGAACTTCTGTCGCATTTCTGTAAGAGGGAAAACGTATATCAAAATGAGAGCCAAAGAAGGCAGCACCAAAGAGAATGAGGTCCCTTAGAGGTGGTTCCTGACGCACTTCTCAACAGTACCATCTCTGTTAGTACGGTCCCAGCCATACCTGCATCAGTGAGCACTTCTTTAGCAGATGCAATATCAATGAATTTCTTCTCCGCCTCCTTTTTCTCTGCCTCAGATTGAAAGTTGTCAGGGTGCCATTGCTGAGCTAACTTCCTATACGCTTTGATGATTTCCTGTTTGTTGGCATTTCTAAAGTGTCAACAGGACAAAGATATTTGGCATTAAATGTGTGAACAATTCAGGGTTTTTTAATTTTTTTTTTTTCACACAATATTTTAAGAGGTGAATGTCAATTGTGCTTATTGTTTTCTGAGTGTTTCCATTACTCTAGAATAGCAAGAAAATTGTTTGTTTCTACCACATTTATGAAAATCTGTTTGCTGGTGCCCCAGGTACACTCCATTTGAACAACTGGAGCTTTGGGTGCCTGAGCCAAGTAATGTGTAAAAACATGACTGAAAACAGATGGAATTGTGTACCTGGGTACCCCCAAGATCTTGTAGTAGTCTCTCTTCCGTGACAGCTTAAGTAGCTTTTGCGCCCGGTCCAGCCCTTCACGGATCTCCTGGTTCTCCTCGTCAAACTCTTTGGCCTCTTGGTAATCTTCCACAGCTGCCAAAATGAAAGATGAAGCCACATGCTGCTGAACAACTTCAAGAGTTATCAGTCAAGCAAAAGCAAGTAAAAAAAGGAGGTATTTCAGAAGCTGTGTTCAGGACTTTACTACTACTCTGACTGCAGACATGCATATAGGACAGATTCTCGGTAGGGTTGGATTTGGGAGAAGGTATGAGAGTCAGAGTACCTTTTTCATAATCCTGGTTCTGGATGAAGGCCTCTGCCCTGTCCCTGAGGATGTTTGCATTCCTGGGGTCCCTTTGGTGGGCCTCGGAACACATATCCACTGCCTCATGGCTCCTGTGGTTCTGTGGAAAGAAGGGGAAGCATGGAACATTTGAAGGCTGCGTCAAGGCACCTGGCCCAGACAACATCGTGGGAAGAGAACCACCTTGACTAGGCAATGACAGATCCTCTCCTTGGCTTTGTTAGTGTAGAAGGGGACACTGGGCTCGGTCTTCATCACAGACTCGTACTTCTCCATTGCTTGCTGGTACCTGGTTGTTGACACTGAATCAGCACGTTGTGGCAAGGCTTCAAGAAAGCACGATGGGTGGGTTTAACCAACCACTAATCGTTTACTACAATGTCAATGTGCCATCTCTGATCAAATTATGTGATTTGCCTTTGTTTTCAAAGCTTTATATCACCAACAATGTCAATGTGTTGGTTCCAATCATACTGGTTCCCAGTAGGATAAGTCATGTTTCCCAGTAATGTCTAGTCCAATAGGAAGTATTAAGGTGATCTTAGTGAGCGGAGGCTGAACACACACTGACCTCTGCTCAGAGATGAGCTCTTCCGCAGAATCCAGTTGTTTACTGACTTTCTTCACTTGCTTGTAGTGGGTGAAACAGTCTTTATCGTCCTGGTCGAGTTTCAGACATTCACGCACATGGCTGCAAGTGGAGAAGCAGAGAGAGCAACGGGATGTAAACACAGCCAGTACAGGCGATGGGGCTGAGAGGGCAACAGCAAACCCCACTCACTTCAGCGCCTCCTGGTGTTCGCCCAGGCTATAGTGCAGCTTGCTCAGCTTCAGGAAGGCAGCGCGGTTGTCGTTCCGCATGCGGGTGGTGGGTGTCAGGTCCTGGATGGCCTTGCGTGGCTCCCCAAGGCGAATGTAGCACTCTGCGCGGAGCTCGCGTGAGTCTGGATCCCATGGGGAGATCTGGGAGAGGGGACCTAGTCAGATTCTGCTTCTCCTAATGAAAAGTGGTTCTCAGTCATTAATGCTCCTGCTACTCAGTCCGCATGTTCCGTAATTCTGCCCAGGCATGTATATAATCTTATTGTGAAATCCTGTGCCAACCATGTGGGAAAAAGCCATGTTGAGAAATTTGCTCCATTTGATAATGACAATGCCATTTGTGGATTGTCAAGCTCTTGAAAGAGGGGAAAAAGCAACGAGCATGACAATTTAATTTATAAGCCTGGGATGAGGCTCTTCAACACATGGAGAATGCTGAAGCATAACTATATGCTGAACACAGCAATTAACCAAGCCAGATATGTGGCAGGCTGAGCAGACTCCTGTAGGATCAGTACCTCAATGATGCGGTCCAGCACACTGACGGTGGTGGAGTAGTCTCCCTGCAGGTGGGTGCTGTGGGCCTCCTCCTGCAGCTCTTCCAGCTCCTCTGTTCGCAGGAGCTGATCGTGTGCCTCTGTGTGACCCTGAGATCCCTGCAACTGGGAAGGAGGGGGAAACAGCAACAAGTGAAACAGGGGGCCTCACTGTGACAGTAATGCCAAACTAGGCTGGACCTCAGGCAAGTGCCAAAAAGTGGGGGTGATGTCAACACAGTTACCCTTATTAACAAGCATGACCAGAAACCACCAGGCATTAGCCATGGCCTGCCCCTCTTTGGCTGAGAGCAGGGAAAATGGTTGAGGGGGGTGTGACAAAGGAAAAAGGATGGGAAAGATGAGGGCAGAGGAAGAAAACTAGAAGGAGACAGTGTTAAAAAGAGACTGTATACAAAAATAGGCATACACACGCATTTGTGACAGGAAAAGGTTTTCTCTAAAATTCTTTCCAAATCTGTTAGCATGGAGGTGGTGTCTGGTGGTGGGTTTAGAGACTTGGTGACCTCAAGATGCTACTTTTTCCTGTAATTCTCAGTGTGGAACTTTGACAGGAACTGTTGTGCGCTATTGTCCCATGAAATGAAAATTGAGCTTTTCGGCAGCAAACAGTCAAGGTGGGTTTGCTGTTAAAAGAAGGATGGTTATACTGAACAACCTGCCCAGGGTGTACCCTGCCTTTCACCCAAAGTCAGCTGGGATCGGCCGCAGCTTCCCCGCAACCCTGATGGATAAGCAGTTTAGAAGAGGGATGGCTGGATAGGTTATATCGAAAACAATTTGATCCCCTCAAATATGGTTAGGTTCTGAAATGTTGTGAAGCTGTTTTTTCACCAATGGCCCTGGAAACCTTGTTAGGGTACATGGCATTCTGAAATACCAAGACAATCAAAATCTGGCTGCCTCTACCAATAAACAAATACTGGGTCGTTGTTGGATCTTCCAGCAGGACAATGATCCAAAGCACACGTCCAAATAAACTCAAAATCAACCTTCTGTCATGGCCATCTTAGTACCCTGACCTATGGGGTGAGCAAAAAAAAGGAGCGTCCACAGAATTCTGTATGACCTGCTGAGATTCTGTTAAGAGGAGTGGTTTCCGATTCCCTACTCTAGCTTCTCCAGCCTTATAAAATGTTAGGGAGACAGTGCTGTTATACTGGCAAAAGGAGATCGTACGAAGTATTAAATGTAGGGGTGCCAATAATCAAGGCACATGTGGTTCTTTTTTTAAACGATATTTCGAGGGATTTTTCTTTCCACTGAATAAGGTTGCCCTTTTCTCATTTTTCCAGTGTGAGATTTAGCTAATTCAGCAAGAGGTGAATTTTTTAATATCCTTTTTACCCATCTTTAGCAGGAGTATCAATAACTGTGGAGGGGACTGTATATAAAGAAAGCAGACACACGAGTTACCCCACCACCACAATATCTACATGGAAAAACTGCAGTAACACTGCCTAGATATTAAATAGTGAAGTCAATCCATCCAGACTTACCACAGCCTGGAAGTCCTCTCGAGCTTCCTGGGTATTACCCTGCTTCAGTAAGATGTTGCCCCTCTGAAGCCTGGCCTGGCCATCATGGAAAAGACATGGTAGGGAGTTTCACAGTCACAGAATCATGTAATGCTCAATGTAAAAGCACAGCTCAGTCCAAGATGAACAACATATAAACACTGTAAGGAGTCCAGTGGTGTCAACATCCATAGGGAAAAACTCACAGCCAAGAAGTCTGGTTTGAGCTGAATGGCCCGAGTGAGGTCTGGCAGGGCTGATTTGGACTTCCCCATAGCCAGGAACACCGCTGCTCTCTTGTAGTATGTCAGGTAGTTTTTAGAGTCACCCTCTACGCACGGCCAAAGAACACAAAGGTGGTGTCTTTCAAAACACATTTCAACCTGTAGGTTATGTTTAGGCATGGAAAATAGGATCTTTTTACAAAACGGCAAGAGGGACATGAGATGCGTTTCTCAGATGCAGATCAAGAACAGATAGCGATGGCCAGCTGTGACAGCTCAAAATTACCCAAGCTGGTGAATGGTTTTGTGAAATCAACTTATGTGGAAGATTGCAAAGTGGAGCTCCCAACCTGACTTATGACCATTAACTCAGTTACTGTACGGATATAGTATAAACATCTAAACTGAAACCACTAACGCTTATATTTCATGTGATACTAAGTATTTTTTCCCTAAAACAATCTTACCATTTTTAACCAAAATGCTGTTATTTTAGTGCATTTCCTGCTTTATGCAACTTTTGTATACGAGTCCTACAGTAGGTGCAGTTTCTTCCACACAGAGAGCGAGTGGTCAAAATCAGCGTGTATGACTGTGCTCCTAGCAGCACGTCACTCACCCACAGCTGAGTGGTAGTGAGACAGGGCCTCAGCCAGCTGGCCAGCTGCCAGGAGCTTTCGACCCATTTCCAGGTGATGCTCAATCTCCACATGTGTCGCACCCAGGACACCTGCCAGACACCAGGGTGGGTGTTCATTAGTGTTTAGTCACTTGGCTAAAATTAATTTTTTAAAGAAGTTACAATATTTTGCACAAATACCCTAATTAGAAGGAGCATTAAGTATTTTAAGTGGTACTGAGCAGAAATACTACCGCAACATAACACAGAACAATAAAATACAAAATTATGCATCAATACCAAAATATCATCCACTGTTTATCCTTGCATAAATCTTCAAGTGTGTTGTTTCCATCAGTTAAACTATTTTCATAAGTTGCATATTGTTACAAAGCCAAAAGTTATGTCATAAGATGTCCAAAACACTGACCAGCGTGGCACAGAAACACCAGTCTGGAAGGTGCAACGTCAGGACCCCTAACCATAAATGTATAAATTCACAGATCAGCAGTACAGGTGAGACTGGTTTCAAGAACTATAACTCAGCGACCATACCCAATTATTCAGTCTACACATACCTGTTCACTGATGGGACACCAGACATTCACGTTACCGCTAAGTCTCACCACTCCTCTACCAACAACTTGTTAAACTTTTTTTGACGGGATTCATTAGTGCCATTACGAATGACATAAACGCGTGAACATGACTTTAATATCGGACAAACAGGCCCTCGCTATACCATTTATCAAGTTCAGTCTTTAGCAGTACGGATTCCAGTGCAGTCAGATTTTCGCTATGGGCTTTTCAAAGTAGGGGAATCGCTTCAGTACCTGTAGCGCTAATAATAATAATAATAAGAAGAAGAAGAAGAAGAACAGCACCATAACATAACCACGTCTTTTGGCTCAACCTACCGTCCAACTGCAAATCCAACAAGACGCAAACCAGGGACAAAGAAGACAGGACACCACTCAGACCTTTCCGCCTCCCAGACTCCATTTTCGGTTTATTCCCTCGTCGCACGGCGGCGAAACTTTCACATATACCTCGAATCTACAACAACGCTTTAAAAACTCGTATATTCTTCCATAACGTTCAGCCAGTCTGTAGAGCAGTTAAGTCCGTACTGGAAAAACTTCCGAGCGGCAGCCTAGAATTTCACATTAAGGTTCCCATTCAGATGACCGTAAGGACGCTCTTTCGCGGTTCACATCTCAGTCCTTCTTTCCTTCCAGTTTCAAGCTTGGTTTGGTTTTATGTCGTATGAAAGTCACGCACGGCTTTTCAGGAGTTTTGAAAAGTACAAATCAAAACTTCACTCCATTGCAATTTGAGGTCTCTGTGGATGCAGCTCACCTATGTTAAGGCAACTGAGTGGTACGGGCTACAGCGCGTTTGTTTCCGCATGAACGTGGTTTCGTTTGATTGGTCGCGTTATAGTAATTTACACAAGACACGCCCAAATCCTTGTGCAGCAGACTCCTGCTTCGCCACGCTGTCCTGACGTCATCTGTGTATCTTTAGGGAAGTGTGCAGGTTAGGTACAAGTATTAAACAAATGTACATCTGAAATATCCATTATTCACTGGGCCCATACTGATAGGTGGAAGAAATCCAAACATATATTTTAAAAAGTTTTTTTTTTTTTTATTTGATGCCACATGATTATACACACTGAGCAGTGATATAAAACCACTGCATTTATATGGAACATATTTTCAAGTGACGGACGTTGTAGAATAAAGTGGTTCATTTTTCATGATGGTGTATGAAGATTGTCATGACAGAGAAAATCTGAAATACTAATTTATTGCACACGATTAAAACATAATGACCTATATAACAAGTATTTGAAATAAAAAGCAAAATAGCATCCATTATCAACGCCACCCAAGTTATAACTGTTCCTGTATGGTTCAGGTTCACATGTTTTATTATCTGGTCAGTTTTGTTAACTTTGGTATGTTTTCATGCATTAAATCCAAAGATTTCAACTGACAGATTCCATATAGATACATCATGAAGCTAAAAAACAGAAGACGTTTGATATTTTATGTGTTGAAAAAGTAACCTCCTTTCAGCTGTGTAGGTTACATCTGGATATGTCTACCAATGGGCATATAAATTTTCTACATCAATGGGAACTTGGAGACCGCCTCTAAATATACATTCAGATTTCAAATATACACATTTAGATAAAAAAAAACTCTTATTGGTAGCACGTGGGTTTTAGCATTGTACTCACAGAGAACGAAATTTTAAACATGTCAATAAGCATATAAGCATACATTTAGTCGCTGTTAAAACAGTGAAAAGAGAAAAGATCAAAATTAGCTGGAATTAGCTGTCGTCCATTTTAGTTTGCAGCGTTTGCCATTGTGTTTTCATTTTATGGACGTCCAGATTTTTTAGTACAAAAAGCTAAAAGACGGATATGTGACATTCGTAACAGTGCACGTTACCCAGGTCTACCTGACAGTTTATTCGTGCATATGGTTTATAAATCTTATTCACAGAATCCACAACATTGAACCATCTCAGTCGTAATTTAAAATGCTCTGAAGGATCAGACCGACGTAGCTTCAGGAGACTTTCCCGTCACACGTATGCGTTCCTGTCGTAGGTACCCGCAGTTTTCCTCTGTGATTGTGCACCTACCGAGTACACTGTACCATTGTTCTGCCGGTAGGGGTACGGACTGTTGCACAGAAAAAAAAAAACAAAAACACACGTTTACGAACTTTATGGCAAAGTACCTTAGCAGGTTTGATAGGAATGCGATCTAACAAATATGCATGCATGCATCAGAGAAATAATTTTTAAAGCAGAGATATACGTAACACGAGTGCCTACAGAAGGTTAAGGTCATGCGTGATCACACCACAGAAAATTATACCGAGACAGGATAAGTCAGACAAAAATCGTTGACGGTTAGACGTGTGCATGGGCACAGTGGTGCGCAAAAAAGAGGGGAAAAGTGCTGGAAAAGCGCAGCGACAGGTGATGCCGCGTACTCACCCTGTGTCCTCTTCTCCCATTTTGCATGCACAAAGCAAACACGACCCTCCGCAGATAGCTAAGGCAGCCGAACACCAGCCAATGTACAAACCTTCCCCGAGTTCATACCTGCGAAAAAGAGCCGACACAAAACATAAATGTAAGCAAATAAGCTTAAATTAAAAAACGCATTGCAA